>PVJH01007722.1:0-90631 GCA_004026705.1 Nesogale talazaci
GAGTTACCAATAACTGGTATATGAATTCAATCAAACATTATCATACTTTTATTGGAAAATCCTAAGCCTAAATTGAAGACTCATCATGAAGCAAACTACATGCACTAGTCCTGTCCCTACACCAAAGCCTGACACAAGATCCATCAGAATATGCCTTTCTAGTTGACAAGAGTTGTAGAATAACACAAACACAAGTTATATCACATACAGAAAATTATAAATCAGGAAGCTAAATTTTCCCCTTGTCCTTCCATTTCATGTAGAGAAATCAAAACAACCCTCAAAGGGACTGATTTCACATTTACTGTATAGTTTGGCCCAAAATCACATTCACTTTATCTATATTGTGTTCAGCAGGTGAAACAATCAAAACTGTCAAAACTGTCCTTTATTTTTCCTAGCCTGATACCAATAAGTTGCGCACTTTTTCATGCATTGGGTAGCTTGTCTAAAGTCATTTAGCTTGACTAACGTAGTAAAATGTGCCTGTTGCAGATTTCAATGATGTAGTGGACCCTCTGCAACTAGCAAAGAACACAACATTTCCCCTGCCTCTTTGTGTTCCTTTATTTCAGCATGATTAATTTTACCTGGGTTTTACCTGTGTAATCCGTTGGCGCAGAAGATACTAATTTCACAATATTTTAAATTAAAAGTTTGTTTTCATAGCCTTTTTCTTCTAGTCATTGTTTGGCTTGCATCAACAAGAATTAAAGAACTTTAATTACTTTTATGAAAATGAACTTAAAACTATTATTGTTAGGCACAACTTCTTTTGGCAATGCCACTTCAGCATAAACAACAAAGGCATACCAGATGAGTCCAAGTACTCACAGCACGCAAAGCAATAGAAAGAAATATGTGTTAGAATAGCATAAGTGTTTTGTGATATGGAAAACTGATTATCCTTTCCTGATTTTTTGTTCTCTTCATGCTCTGTGGGACCATTACATCGCTTCTACATAACTTTCTAACTTGTTTTAACCCATAGTAATTACTGTCTTTGATGGTCTACTATGGTAACAAAACGGAATCAACAGAGTTGATAGCCCTTAAACACCCCAAATACACAGTTTTTTCTAGAGAAAAATACTCTACATTAATTAAATTCCAAATAAGTGGAAAAACCAGGTACCTCTACTTGATTTGCATATCTATAGAGTGGGCAAATGAGAGTGTTGCTTCTACAGCTTGCTTGTGATTTGTAATACTTATTTTTCTTTTCTCTCATATGATCCAGATTTCTCTTATGAAATGACTAGATTATTGGGAAATTTGAGATTCCTTACACCCCACACTGTTAGGGGAGAAAGGAAGCTACCTAAAAATGCTTAACTTGTAGATTTTAATAATGTGTACAAAATATAGTGAAGCAATTTAAGCATTTGGAATATAATAGGCCTGGATATAGCTCAAGTACCTGTTCTGTGTACTGACACTGGTATGTGTATTTAGTCAAATTATTTAACTATAGGTAATTCTTTTCACATCAATGCCATAAGATTTTTCTGAAAGTCAATAGAAGAAAGTAATGCATAGCATAGTTAATACTTGCCACATGTTCGCTTTCATTATTATGTCTATTTTTTATTACTATTTGGTTCATAGCATAAAATGAACTAAAATATATTCAATGTATATTTCATCATTAGTTACTATTAGTTTTATTATTTGGTTCTTGGTTCACATACTATCTAATAAATAACATGCATTCTATTCTGTCCACTCCTATCACCCTTCCAGCGAAGAGGATCATTTCACTGTAGGTTTATATTTTCTCTATCTATGATTGAGAAACACAACTTTATTTCTAGTAAATGCAGTAGATGTAGAGGAAATGCAAAGGCATGAGGTACACATATTAATAACGTATCTGAGATCCAGACAGTAAAGGTTGCTAATGACAAAAGAAAAATACAAAGCTCTGCCTTCCTCTTTCATAGCATTTAAGGCCACTTTAAAAGGGTTAAAATTGGGGCTGAGTCCCAGTGGCCTAGTGGTTGAGTGCGGGACTGCGGCCCACTGGCTTGGTGGTTCATATCCAGCAACAGCTCTCTAGGAGCAAGGCTGGGCCTCCCTCTCTCACTCCCACCAGAGGGCAGTGATGCCCACCCCCCAAAAAGGGGTTAAAATTGCTGGAAAACCAGTCCTCACTCACATGCTATGAGAAAAAAAATGCCAATTCATATTAAAGTGTATGACCCAACAGACAACTAATGTATTTTTACCTTATATTAAAACAACTAAATCCTAATGTTAAAAATAACAAAACACAATAATTGACTTTGACCTACAGCTTTATAGCAGACAAGTCTCCTGCTAGAATACATTATAATCTTGAAAGATCTCAGACAATGGAATAAGCAAAATATAAATAATATTATTTCTAAATAATATTTCCCAATAGTATACTAATAAGCAAATAGTAACTAATAGTTTCTTTAAATATACATATATGTAAATAGAAAATTAAAAGTATTTCTTTTAAAGGGCTTATTTTTCATGTCTTTTATTCCCAAGGCATACTGATGTGGCATGATTAAATTTGTTAGGTAGCTTATCCCCACATTTGGGAATAAATCCACAATTATTTTATAATCTGAAATTATTACATGATTGGTAAAAAAGAATAAAATAAGAACAGAGAATAAGAATAGAATAAGAAAATAGCCTTATTGAGATGTTACTCTATTGTTCTCATATTCTCCATGTATTTCTTAATTCCCCCATAAGGAAAGAGGATGAAATTAATAGTTATAAGGAATCAAATGTTGACTGAGATGTAGTATGCTAAGCAAAGGAAAGAGAAAGCAAGATGATAGAAAGCATGCAGGAGTAAAATGAGAAAGTGAGCAGAGAGGGCCTGAGGGAGAGAGAAAAGTTAAACATTGAGAAATTATATAGCACCAACCTACCAGACAATATTGAAGAGATTGGGTCGATTTTTTCAGAACAGGGGACAGGGAAGAGAGAAGTAGCATAAAAATGAAAGAGAAGTGAATGGTGTTCTGAGATGAGAATAATGATCGAAGAAATAGGGAAAAGGAGACTAAGAATGGTGTTGACAGAAGCTTGCCAGAAAAGTCAGGCTAAAAGGAGCCTTGGGAGGCCAAACCCAGACTTCTTTTTTTCTTCAAATGAACTTGTGTGAAAGTGAATATAACTATTACATACAGCAAAAATTCCTTCAAACAAAACTCAGGGTCAGAAAAAAGGAAATACACAAAGGGGGAATGATAAATTGTTGTTATGGACCATTGACATTTATTAACGGGGGCTTTCACAGCTTGGTGAATGCACACAACCAAGCCGCTGGAGAGATAAGGGAGCACGGGCTGTTATCATGTGTTCTCTCAAGAGCAGCTGAAGAGAAAAGGTTCCAGATTCATCACGGGCCCAAAGAATCCAAAACCTTCCTCTGGCCTCACAAATGGGATGCTACAATGTTTTTGAATAA
Source organism: Nesogale talazaci (assembly GCA_004026705.1). Classification (NCBI taxonomy): domain Eukaryota; kingdom Metazoa; phylum Chordata; class Mammalia; order Afrosoricida; family Tenrecidae; genus Nesogale; species Nesogale talazaci. The sequence goes on from PVJH01007722.1 coordinate 3,458, forward strand.
TGAAAACGAAGAAAGAAAAGGCCTGTGAATACTATTTTTACAAAAAAGATGCAGATTTTTGAGGGAAAACACTACAAATGCTTTCAAAAGTAGCTGGACTCAAGAGAGGTGCAGGGTAGAGAGCAATTGAAGCAGAAATTGGGAAATGAGAGAGTGTGGGTTTGAAAGGATAGGTCTACATTACCAGAAGAATAATATCAACATAGAATCTTATCCCCTCCATGCCTCCAGTTACTCATCAGCAAATTAAATACTATAAATTATTCAGAAGACTAAATATACATTCAATGTAATAGTCCTCCTTATATTTTTTTGTGTGGCAGGAGTGGAGGTATATTCGTTCCAGGACCCTGTCCATAAACCCTTTATAAAAACCGTCATATTATTTGCTCAAATTCCTAATATAAAATGGCACAATATTTGCATACAACCTATCCAAATATATATATTTCCTATATATTCTAAATAATCACTTTATTATTTATATCTAATACAACATAAATGAAAATATACTTCCTCTTACCCTTTGATGGATTGCTTTGGCCACTTAGCAGCATTTTTAATACCTGAATATATTCCATCTGCAGCTGGTTGGATCTCTGGGGAGTACAATAGCATAGAAACTACAATCCTAGGCTGAGCCCTGGTGGCATAGTGGTTGTGCGCGGGACTGCGGCCCACTGAGTTGGAGGTTCAAATCCAGCAGTGCTCTCCAGGAGCAAGGCTGGGTCTTCTACTCTTACCACCAGGAGGCAGTGATTCCGCCCCCCCCCCCAAAAAAAAAGAAACTACAATCCTATTCAAAGAAAAAAGCCTTTTTGCAGTTACAGAATTTCTCCACAAAATAACATCCAGTCTATCTTTTTTTAATCATTTTATTGGGGGCTCATCCAACGTTTATCATGATCAATACATCAATTGTAGTATGCATTTGCACATTTGTTGTCATTATCATTCTCAAAACATCCTCCTTCCACTTCAGCCCCCGGTATCAGCTTCCCATATTTCCCCTCCTTCTCTAATCTCTCTTCCCCATGAACCCTTAATAATTTACAAATCATCATTATATTAAATATTGACTTTCAAATATTCATTTGAAATCCATTATTCAAATGAATAATGGTTTCATTGTTTTAACAAATTTATTGGCATATAATTTACATGTAGTACAATTCAACAGTTCAATCACATCAACAGAGTTTTACGATAATCATAGCAATCAGTTTTAGAACATTTACTTGGTTCTTGAATTCATGGTTATTCATGCCCCATCTCTCTCCAGTCTCCCTGGCCATAATCCCAATGAACCATTAATCCAGCTACTGTCCCTCTAGATTTATCTTTCCTAGATTTGATTTACAGAAAAATATCACCCCCAAAATAATAACAATACCAAAGTAAAACAAGAAGTCTTTAAAAAAGAAAACAGAATATATTAAAAACTAGAACAAATTTATATTTCTGAAGTAATTTCTTTTTTAAACTTTGATAGATTCTGATATCCTTTTAGCAGAAAGATGCTAGATGTTAAGAGACAATATCACTATCTAAATCATTTATGGAATTATCACTCATTCTCAAATGTGTGTCTATCTATACTAAATTCTGTCATATATGGAAATTTTGATTTTGAATATTTGTTTTGTTTCTGTCATCAAAAGATCGTTCATACATGTTCCTGGAACTCTAGTGCCATATTGTTCGGACCATAAGATGTACCTTTTTCCAAAATGAGGATGCATGCGTCTTTTGGTCCAAAGGTGTGGTACCCCAGAACATTCTAGTATACTGGTTCTATTTGGTTCAGAATATTTTTTTCTTGTTTTCCTGTTCTAAAAACTGGGTGTATCTTCTGGTCAGATGCATTATAGGGTCCAAAAAATACAGTAGTTCCTAGTAGCTCTTAGAGTTGACTTTTTTTTTTTTGACGAATCTCTAAAGCAAAAATAAATAAATAAATAAATAAAAGCTTAAATGAACTAATTCTAATTTTGTAAAAAAAAAATTTTATTGGAATTAAGTCAACACGCCTATGCAACCATGGCATATTTACTAAGACATAATATATTCTAATTTTAAGAGATTTTAATGACATTTAATGCTATAGTCATTGTACAACTGCTATCAAAATTGTTTTAACTGTTACTCTGCTTCCGTCTAATAACACAATGCTATTTGCAGTTGCACTATTGGCCCACAGAGCAAGGAAAGCTGAATGCCCCTAGATTGGAGGCAGATTTGGGAAGTGGGGCGTCTCCAGGCACTTAAGTGAGGAAGCCTGCTTTGCTAGCTCCCAACACCTGCTGGCTGAGCCTGTGGGCAGAAAAGCAACAGGATGAATCATGCCCTGCTCCAGCCACCCAATTGTTGTCAAGCTTGAGCACATTGTTGCAGCCCCAACGTCAATCCATCTCCTTCAGAGTCTGCCCTTCTTCTGCTCCGCTCTTCTTCCCCAAGCATGCTGTCCTTCTCCAGGGACTGGCCTCTCCAGATAACACGGACAACACCTGTAAGATGAAGTCTCGCCAGCCTTGCTTCTGAGGAGCACTCTGGCTGGGCTTCCTCTGAAATGAATTTGTTTGTCCTTTTGGCAGTTCATGGGACTTTCAACACTCTTCACAAGCCCCACAACTGAAATACATTTATTATTAGTATCTGAGCAATTGATAATTTGTTCCACATTCAGCCCCTGATATGTATTTGTTATGAACATATCATTGGTCTTACTAAATTATATCATGTAATCTCCAGTTTTTGTCAATGATCAAGACCTTGTTTTCCAAATACTCTAGCTTTCTCTTTCCAACTTTTGAATTCCAATCATCAATAATTGGCAACATATTTTGATTGTATATTCGATCAATTTATGACCAAAGATGTTGGTAGAATTCTTCAATTTCTTCATCACTAGCTTTTGTGGCTGGTGCGTTCGTGTGAATAATAGTTGCACTGATTTATTTCATTGAAAATGAATAGATAGGATCCTATCACAGAACTCTACTTCAAAACAGATCTTGAGACGTCCTTTAGGACAGTGAATACAACCCCATTCCACTTGTTTGTGTAATTCCTGCCATGGTAAACCATATGATTTTTTTATTCAAAATGGCTAATTACGATCCATTTCAGATTATTGATACCTAGCATATCGATCTTTATGCATTCCATTTCTTATTTTCAATTTCTGATTGTCCTGTATTCATGATTTGTATATTCACAGTTCTGTTTATTAGACTTTTGCAGCTGTTTCTTCTCCCCTTGAGTTGTGCCTCATGAGCAAATGAAGATCCCAAAGTTTCTGCTCCCACAAGCTTTACTCCACTCATGTCTCCATGAAGGCTACTTTGAGTACACAACTCCTCCAGTCACATTTTGAGTGCCTTGGACCCAGAGGCCCATCTTCCAGCACTACCTCTGACACTGTTCTGCTTCCATTCATTAGGCCTTCAGTATCCAACAGTGTTTCAATGCTATGCATAAGGTATAAAGTGGACAGCTGATTCATCTGTCATAGTCTGTTCTTACTCTGGAAGCTCCACTGAAAACTGTTCACTTTAGATGGCTCTGGAGGCATATGAAAGAAACATCAGGAACTTAGCTTCCAGCATCAAAGCAACACACAAGGCACCACAATACAATAAACTGATAGACAAGTGGTGACCTTGTGTACCTAATAGCTAATAATTATTGACTTAATGATCAATTAGCCTTAGTTCCAATTTAAGAAATTGAAATAACAGAGAAACTGAGTAAAATATTTTCAGTCACTTAAATTCAGTCTATTAAATTTGGCATGGAATTTTACATTCTGCTCTACCTCTTCCTGCTTTGGGTCAGTATTCATCCTTAGAATCTTTCAGTAATGGTCATCCGGGGTGATCTCATAGCAAAGGAGGCAGTTTTTCATAGAGACATTTAGTCATATGTTTCATGTCCTCTGTTCCGTTGCTCCCGGCAAACAGAGTTCAATTGTTGTATCTTGGGTGGCCATTTGTAAACATCTAAGACCTTAGGAAATATGTAGCAAACTCTGAAGAACAAGAGAAGAACTAACCATGCTTTCAGGAAAGTTATCCAGGATGCCCCATAAAATGTACTCCAATGTGAAGGAAACACGCCTCATGAGGTACGTGGCTGCATGCTCATAAGTTTCAGGAGCCATTCTTTAGTTGTAAATCTGTCTCATCAGACTACTTATTGATTGACAGTGTTTAAATCATTGACGATGCAACCCCAGCCTTGACCAATGTGATTTTCCCACTGCTGTAAACCAAAATTGAGTACCCTTTAAGGAATCATCTCTTACCTCTTTTTCTCTCAGCGCTGGTGACCACTACTAAGTCTTCATCTATATGCTCTCACCTTTTCTTGTCTTTTAATATAAATGAGGTCATGTAATATTTATCCTCTCATGATCAACTTATTTCATTCAGACTCATGTCCTCATGAATTCCAAATTTTCTGAAGCCCTGAAAGCTAGATGAACCCCTGAATCTATTGCTCTGAAATAATCATTAAAATTCAAAACCAGTATTTCTGAAGTCATCTTAAAACCAAACAATAGCCTATTCTAACTACTAAAAAAAAATCAAATCTGCCCATGTGCATTTTTTTAAGAACTATCAATGTAGGATCAAATTGACAACAGCTACTGAGAAGACTGCAATGGAAAGTCAGGGTTCAGTGAGTTCATGCTAGTGGGAAAGGCACAGCTCAGGACAGCAAAGAAAGTTGCACAACTCCAGAAGTCCATCGGTATCACTAAGCTGTATATATATGAGAGGGCTTTATATTAAGGGTAATTACACATTAGGAAAACATCCCAGTCCATTCCAGTCCAAGGTCAAAAGTCTGATATTAGCCTATATGCCTGACACCAACCAATAAAATCCTCCTCAGACTGACGAAACACCTGCAATGATGCCAAATGCAGAATGACTACAAGCCAGTGAGTGGGAAGTCTTTGGATACAGTGGTATTATAAGCATCCCAGTGTTGGCAGGAGTCTCTACATGGCTCCTCCAGTTCCCAGGGCATGGGGTCTATCAGCATAGTGTCATGTGTCTTGTCAGTAGAGCATCTCCAAGGGAGTGAAGAGCAAATTCCCCACCTCCAAGGAGGAAATACCACCAGATTTCCCAGAGTTCTCAGGAGAAAGCCATGCCCACACAGAGCTCTCATTGGCTATCTCCAGATTGACCAGCTAAACTTCACCCTACACTCTTTTTTTTTAAATTTTTTTTGGGGGGGGCATCACTACTCTCCAGCAGTGGGAATAGGAGGCCCAGCCCCACAGCTGGAATTGAACCTCCATCCCAGTGGGCCGCAGTCCCGCGCACAACCACTATGCCACTGGGGCTCAGCCCTACCCTACACTCTTAATCCTCAAATTGACACCAAATTAGGTGACTGCCAGTGTCCATTTTCCCATATATATCATCAACAACACAATTTCCTAGATGAAAAAGAAATGGAAACCTAGAAGTCTAAAATACTGTACATATTTGACCCAAATTTACTCCATTTCTCCAAAATAACTAGGCTTCTGATGGAAGTGTAGTTTCTCTGCATTACACAGCAACACTTTGATTCTCAAAATCCCTGAGAATGTCGGTTCTGTCCTCAGAGAAAGACTCCCTCAGTTTTCACATAGGCCCTCCTCGTCCTCATCCAATTCATAATTGGGAAGGTTTTGGGTAAAGGTCACACACTCTGAAGCTCCTGGGCCAATGAAAACATCTGAGCGCACACATGTGGGGGCTGTGATGAACTGGAGAGCACGTGACTTCTCCTGAAAGGCCAGCTTCCATGGACTGAAAGTTTGCTCCTGCTTTAATAGGCAAATATACACTTGGCATCGTCAGATCTTTTAAACACCTAGAAACCTAACATTTTATGTGAAATATCCAAATGATGATATATTGACAAGTGTTTCAAAACTTTCAAATTCAACTTAAAATATAATAATGGGGAAAATATCTCTGGGTTGAATTTTACTCAAGGACATCAATTTAAACTTGATCAATACAGACTTTTGATAGAGAAGTATACACATAAATAAATGGCTTGGAGTCCTGTTTTCACTAGGGAGAAGGCAAAGAATCGCCGTTATTAGCAGAAGCCGCTAAGGCCAATCCCTATGAGATGGAGACAAGTCCCTGCTCTTCAACCTTGCTTCTCTGTTCTGACACCAACTAACTGTCCCTCCCAGGGGACTCTGTTCCTCACCTGGATTCTACCATGCTTTACAATGTCCACCCAGAACCCACAGACCATGCTCAGGATAATGGGATTTCATAGGAAAGTTAACATGGTGAGATTTAGGGAAGGAATGCTCAGGATAGTTACTCAGTCAGGACAGCACCTTCTCTGCCATGCCCACAGGCCCACCTCTCTCTGACCTTCACTGCTGCCCCACTGGGGCAAGGTTGCAAGGCTCCTCTTTGACTTTGAATAAATACTGGAGGGTTCACCACTCAATCAGAAGGTGCTGGGTCATAAGTACCTGCTGGCGGGGTCATAAGAATCAGCTGGAAGGTGGCTAGGATCTAGTTCTCAAGGGTCAGCAAAACTTGTTTCCACAATTAGGTGCCTGGAGGAAGCCCACTTCATAAATCCACTGCTTGCCCAGAGGCATCCAGCTTCTCCAGCTCTGTGGGCAGAGATGCCCAGGTCTCTGTGTGGACCAAGCTGAGTCTTGGTTCTGGTGTTGCCACCCCTCTGCCACTCTGTCCATGCACCAGAGAGTTTCCATTTGTAGGAATGTCAGGGTCCAGAGGATGCACTGCGAACCTCACTCTTCTCTGTTTTCTTTTGCTGGGAGTAAAATCACCCTTCCTGCTGTCGCAGCAAGATGGCAACCCCTGTTAACCCTGTTAACAATCCGTCCTAGTGGAATCACATCGTCCTTCCCAGGACTTCTCCTACCTTCTTTGGCCCAGATCCATGAGGAAAAAGTTGCTTGGTGGAAGTAACAAAAACAAGAGAGATGAGCCATATTAAATAAGTCACTGCATGATAAAATGGTTGAATTTGGAACAAACAGTCTGACAAGCTCTCTTTCCTGACAGTCCACTGTTTGCTGAGTTCGTGAAAGCCCATCTTCTAGAACTTCCAAAACCACAGCCTTCCTCGGCATGGGTCCAGAACACTGAGTGAGAAAGTAAGACACTCTCAATAGGGACTCACCTTAGAGGAATCACACAAGTAAAGGCTCGACATATTTTCCTTCGTACTAATGCTCAATGTGTCCATTAGCTATATGATTTCCTAACCGTGAGGGATAAGAGAATACCGTGTGGTATTTTACTATTATTTGCAACAACTTACTATGTTAAAGCTACAATATTTCACAATGAGGGTGCAAAACAATCAGAAACCAAAGAGGAGGCTGCCACCCCATTTATTCGAGGCTCATCCATACAACTCCATTTTCCAGGAATTTTCACTTTAAAAATATTATTTAATTTTCAGTCCCTTCTCCAAGGAATGGAAGTGTTCGTGTCCACAATTTATATCACAACTCACTCTCACTGTCATCAAGTCGATTCAAACTCGGAGCAGTCCTGTAGAACAGAAGAGCGCTGTCAGGGTGGGGTTCAGAAACTGTCTTTGGAAATAGGAAGCCTCATCTTTCTTGCACAGGGGAGTTGGTGTTTTAGGACTGCTTACCTTGCAATTAATAGTCCAAATTATATCCCACTTAGGCACTATTGTTCATACACAATTCAGATCAAGGATTGATGAATATTTCAAAGAAGAACCACATAGTTAAGTAATACTATCTGGACACATGTATAAACCGAGTTTTTTCAGCACATTAAATATTGTTTTGTGGTAAAATTAGGTGTCTCAGCTGATATTCGGGTTGGCGTATACTGGAGTATATATGGGCAGATTAGATATTGTGTGTCATATGGTCTTTTGGGGAGCTTTGGTGGGGGAGTGGGTTACATGGAGGGTGGCTTAACCACAAGGTCACAGGTTAAAACCACTATCCACGGCTTGGGAGAAAGCAAAAAGGCTAAGTAAGAATGCTGTGTTAGTCCAGGTAGATTAGAGAAACAAATTTCATACACATGCATATAGATATAAGGAAAAGGTTTATATACAAGAGGAGCAGGACATTGAGAAAACATCCCGGCCCAGTCCAGTTCAAAGTCTTAAGTCCGATATTACCACATATGCCCGAAATCAGTCTATAAAATCTCCTTCCGACTCACAAAGTCACAGGACAGCAGGTGCAGAATTCCAGCACTGGAAGGGGTCTCTCCATGGTTCCTCGCTTCCAGGGCTCAGGGTCCATCAACAGCAGAAGCAACTTATCGCTGACAGAGGTCTCCATGTGGCCGCCCCAGCTTCAGAGGTCTGGCTCCATCAGGGCAAAGCTGTGAGGTCTCTCCGCCGGCTCCTCCAGGTTCTCAGATGCTGCCATTTTGTCTTGTCCATGATTCATAACCTCTGAGACTAACTCCCAACAAGTGGGGAGATAGCTTCTCATCTTCACAAAGGAAATATCACAAGACTTCCCAGAGAAGAGAAAGCCATGCCCACACAGAGGCCTCATTGGCTACTCAATGGCTATCTCCAGATTAACAGGCTAGATTCCACCCCTACATCTCAATCATGAAATTAACATAAGTGCATGATTGCCACAGATGCTATTTCCTACTCTTAAAGTGTTACAGTCTTTGACCCCACTGGGTCAGTTCTACTCGGCCCTGTAGTGTTACTAAGAATTGAAATCCACTCAAATTCAGTGAATTTGGGCTGGTTTTTCTTTTCAATCATTTTTTAAGGTTTCTCAAATCTGCTGCCAGGGTGTGAAAATGGAAACATAGTATATACACTCAGGAAATAATTGTATTCCAGGAAAACTTTTTAACTTGCTGAGATTTGAATATTATATAACTTTCATGAGTCACCATTTTAAAAATTGTTTAAACTTTTAAAAAATATGAAAACTGTTCTTAGCTTATGGATCATGCAAAAAGAGGCAGCTGGCTGAGTGTGGCCCACAGGCTGTATAGTTTGCTGAGCCCTGATTTAGATCAAGATATCTAGAATACTAAATTAGTTTAAAATGTTTAATAATTTAATGATCATATTATCAAATTACTGAGAAAACTGCTTAGTAAGCGGCTTAGAAAGCAGAATATTAGAACAGAGGTACATTTTCTATAAGACAAGTTAGAGCCAGAGAAATTATCCACAGCTCATATACATGCGCGCACACACACATACACACACAGCCTATTACATAGAAACTGCTACTTAAACACTCCATCCTCTATTTAAAAGTTTCCACAGTTGTCAAATCCACACTCTAGCAGTGAGATTAAAACTCTAATGGGGGAATATGTACTCTTAATGATTTTGCCAGCTCCAAAAATAGTCATTTGTCCTTATAGATGACATTTCTGATCATTATATCCCTACTACCACACTAGAAGCAGTGAAGAAGTGAAGTTTGTAAGACCCCTGCAATACTATCAAAGTCATGGGTGGATGTATCAGTAAGAATAACTTTCTTTATCTTATATTTTAAGTATGTATGTATGTATGAAATACATGCAGGTATGAAATAACTTTGTAAATAGATAACTTTTTATTTCCAATACCTTAAGAAAATAATAATTGTTCCTTATTTTTGGTTGGAAATTTAAAAACAGGCAGCAGCTTTACTTGGTATAATAATTAGAGGACATTTATATTGTCAAACATTAGAAAGCCATTTTTATAAATTCTTCCTGCATGTACAGCTCTATCTTAAGTGCTACATAAGATGTTCCCTCCTGCAAGCATGGGGATGGTACTTAAATTATCTAACAGAATGCAAAAGGCACCTTCATCATTTCTAAATGTTTTTCTTCACAAATTTCATATATTACATACACCCTGAAAACTTATAAAACTGAGGATCATAGGTAGGCCATGGATGTTACAAATTGTTAACATGTCAGCTGCTAACTCAAAGGTAGCAAATTAAAGTCCACCCAGAATTCCTCAGAAGAAAATCATCCATCAAAAACTTAGGGAGTACATTCCTGCCATGAGGTACAGAAGATTGCCAGGAACTCAACTGAACAACAACTGATCAAGAATTATCGACCAAATTATCTTCTGGAAATTTATCTTTACCTATTAAAGTCACGGTTGCAAAGTAGAATTACATAGTTTGTTGCTGTTGTCATGAAGTGCCCACAAGTGAGTTCTGACTCAATAACTCTATGTACAAAAACAAGTCATCATCACAATTGCTATGTCTGAGCCTATTGTTGAAGCCACTGTGTCAACCCATCCCATGAAAGGTCTTTCTCCTTGTCACTGCCTTTCTCTTTCACCCAGCATTGTGTCCTTTTCTAGGGATGAGTCTTCTCTGATAACATAGGCCCTGTAATATCTTCATAGATGGATAAAATACTGAGGTAAGCACATCTCAACTTTTGGGATACTGATGGATATTGTTGGTTTTGTATCAATAAAGCATAATCTAGAAACTTCTTATAACTCTGCAAAGTACACATGTGACTTAGTTAATGCTAATTTCTACTGATATCCTGAGATGAAGGTATGAGCAAACATTCTAAACTACAATATTTTTTAAAAGGTCAATTTTTGGTATCAATTATTCAACTTCGTTCAAAGAAAAACAACTGTTAGTGAAACAAAGTAAGACAATTTCTCACACATATTGACTTCCATACAAATCGTCATGGCTACTGCCACTTAGCTCAATTGTGTTTAAATATGTAAATACTCAAAATTATCTTATCGACTTAAATCTAAACTCTAGATTACAAGGAATTCACTGAAAACTTGTCAAGAACTGAGAAAAAAACAGATCATATAAGTCATAAACTTGCTGTTATGGCATTATAATTATTTTTTATAAGAAGGTTCTCATTTTACATTCATATTCTTTTTAAATGATGTATATTTGCTTTTAAGTAATATTCTCTGTAATTTCATATATTACCTGAAACTTAATAATTTTATCTAGTACTTATTTTATCTTCCCACCATCTGGAAACATACTTTTTTTGAAAATTAAAACAAACTGAAGAAAAATATATTATAAAAATCATTATGAACCCATATCTGGCTACTAGCCATTCAACTATGGAATAAACTTTTAGAAATTATTAAACTGACAACAATTATCCTTGAATATTAAGTAATTGCTTACTATTAAATAATTGATATAAAAATGTGAAGATTTTAAGTGCTGCTTATGACACCAATCAGCTATTTAACCTTTAGAAATTCTTGTAAAATAATTGTTTCTTCATCTGTAAAATGAAATTAGTAAAGAGTGTCCAACTGACTGTCATTTTGCATTGGAAAGATGCTAATAAACATGAAAGTCCTTTAAAATGTATAAAATGCTCTAAAATTTTAGTCAATTGTGATAAAATAAATCCTCACACTTGATTATTTTTCTATCCTACTATTTTATTTATGTTATAAGTAGAATTATAATCAATGAATAGGGAATATGGAGAGGATGAAAGCCAGGGAACAAATAGAATGTATCGTATAGTTTGGAAAAAATCTAGATTTCTTCCCTCCTGTTCTACCTTATCAATGATCCCTGCTACTGCAGGGGATTAAGTAGTGAGCTGCTAACCACACTCTGTGGTTCAAACCCATCAAATACTCAGCAGAAGAAAGATGAGACTCTTGGCTTCTGTAAAGACCTAGTCTTGGAATCAAAAAGAAGCACTGCTCTCTCCTACACAGTGACCATGAGTTGGAATCAATTCCTTGGCAGTGGGTTTGGTTCAATGGTCTTAGTTCCTGTATGTCTATGTACTTTGTGCTGGGAGGGGTTCACTGAGAAATCCCATCCTACAGAACTGTTAACCTTTTGTGTTCACGGCCATACTGGAGCAGATTCCCAAGAAAAGTTCCTAGATGACTCATAACATTGCATCACTTTGCTCACAACCATGTCACCAGGTTAATTACAGTAACCAGAAGCAATTCATTAACCACAGAGCTTCATAATATATTTCCTGATCATCCGTCAGACTAGCATAAATTATTTTGTTGAAAGAAAAATTAGAGTTTCTTAATGAAAGCAAGACATTCAGTAATCTAATATAAATCCTACATGCATAATGGCTAGAACACAAGACAATACATGGAACTGGAATTCCATCAGGATCGTTACAACACTGTAGATGATGCACTTAACGGGTACTCATGGAACTCTGTTTTTGCATTCACCACAGATTTTTGAATTAGTAATGAATGATCTCTGTAAGTGCAGAATACTAAACTTTAAGATAAAAACGCTCCCTGACAAGAGGAAAGTAAAAGGAAATAGAGGAAAGAACTGGGAGTAAAGGGCATTTACAGAGGTTTAAATACAGCCATGTACGTAGGTGCATATAGCTATATATGACAATGGGGAAATAGATAAGCAAGCATATATTTATAGGGTTAGTATTAGGACAGCAGATGGGCATTGAACCTCCATTCAAGTACTACCTCAGTGCAAGAACATTTTGTTCTATTGACATTCCATGATGCTCACCTACCCAACACGGTCACTGAAGAAAAATGTGTGCATAAGCAAAGGTGGTAAAGAAAGCTGATGATGCCCAGCTATCAAAAGATGTAGCATCCAGGGTCTTAAAGGCTTGAGCAAACAAGCAGCCATCCAGTTCAGAAGCAACAAAGCCCACATGGATGAAAAGCTGTCAAAAGGATCAGTTATCAGGCTTCAAGAACTAAAATCATAACATTGTGTGCTCACTTTCCTGATATGATCACTGACAAAAAATGCGTGCATAACCAGATGTGGTGAAGGAAGTGGATGGTGCCTGGCAATCAAAAGATACAGTCTCTGGGATCTTAAAGGCTTGAGTAAACAAGCAGCCATTCAGCTCAGAAGTAACAACGCCCACACGGAAGAAGCATGTGTGACCACAGCCTCTGTGACCACAAGGTGTTGAAGGGATCCAGTGTCAGGCATCAAAGAACTAAAATTATATCATTATAAATAGGGGGGAGTACAGATTGAGGACTCAAAACCAATCAATAGGTGAAGCAACGTCCTCTTACAGAGGGGTTACAGGAAGGAGATGAGTCAGTTAAAGTACAGTGTAGCAATAATGAAATATGCAACTTTCCTCTAGTTCTCAAATGCTTCCTCCCACCCACTATCATGCTCCCAGTTCTACCAGAGAAGTCCAACTAGACCAGGGGATATACACTGGTGTTGGAAACATGGAGAATTTAGATGTTCCCTCAGGACTAGTGATGGGAGTGGTGATACTGGGATGGTAGAGTAGAAAGGGGGAACCAATTTCAGGAATCTACATATAACCTTCTCTCTGGGACATGGCCAACAGGGAAGTGAGTGAAGGGACACATTGGACAGTGTATGATATGAAAAAGTAATAACAATTTATAAATTATTAAGGATTTGTGGGGAAGGGGGAGGGAAGGGAAATATGGGGTGCTGGTACTGGGGGCCTAAGTGGAAGGAGGATGTTTTTAGAGTGATGATGGCAACAAGTGTGCAAATGTGGCCTGCATACAATTGATGTAAATATGGATCATGATGGGAGTTGTATGAGTACCCAGTAAAAGGATTCATTTTCAAAAAGGGTTCCCAATGAAGTCTTTACTAAAAAAGAAAAAGAAAGTCCCCCTGAAATTAAAAAATAGTGAATCAAAAATAGACTTTAAAACTGAAGTATTTTAAAAAGTATTTAACAATGAAGTATTTTAAGATATTTAACTATATTTCAACATCCTCTGAAAAATGTTGTTCTTCAACAATATTCACAGTCCACAGTTGCTTCTAAGAAAGACCACACAAGACCACATAACTCTAGTATTTACTTCATACAATTCAGAAAGGAGAGAAAAAAATAGTATTTACTATGAGCATGCTGCTGGGGCAATGGCTGAAGCACTTCACTGTTGACTAAAAGGTTGGGCTTTCAAACTCACTAGCTGCTCCATGGGAGAGCAGACCTTGCAATGTGTCTCTGTAAAGATTGTCATTGTTCTTCTCTGTCCTGTGAGGCCATTGTGAAGAAACGACTTTACTACACACAGCACGTGCTAATTAATATTCTGCAACTGATAAATATCTCAAAGTTCCTCTTTTCAAAGTTAACACCCATCATGATCCTCTTTAACTATGATTGAATCCTGTAGGTTGATCATGTTTGTAATTATTTGTAATTTGTATTTTTTTTTTTTTAGAAAAAGCTGCTTTCTAAACAGCTCATTTTGACTACTCAAAAAGAAATTGGGCTACTTACATACAAGGCAACAGATCTAAGAGAATAGAAATTGACTTATAGTGATTCCAAGGGGAAAGAACTACATGACTCCAGAGACAGGATTTAAAAGGAAAGTTAGAAAACAACAACACACACTGTCACGGAGCCACCTCCAACTCATCCAGAACAAACACTCTCCTCACTGCCATTGAGTCCATCCCGACTCAGAGTAGCCCTACATAAACGATCCACGTCCATCTCATCCAGCCCAGCTGTGAGCAAACCAACTGAAAAGGGGAGAACTGCTCCACGGTCTTCAGAGATGGCTGTTATCTGCGAGACTTAAACACCTCACCCGTATCCCTGGGAGCAGCTCATGGATTCAAACTGCAGACTGTGTGGCTAGCAGCCCAACAGGTAACCACTATACCTACAGGGTTCCCTAGCATAGGGACCTTCTATAGGGTTTACCCACCTGCAAATCTCAAAGGTTTCAGAGTGCCTAATTTTTCTCCCGTTGAGCAGCTGGTGGATTTGAACCACTGACCTTGATGTTAGCTGTCCAGTGCTTACTTTAAAGCACCATCAGGGCTCCTTCCTGAGAGTTTCCTAGGGTTGACCATTACTAGCCAAAAATGTCCAGTTTTAAATCTGTAAATACCAAAAATAAAGAAAACACTGTCTACTAGAAGAATGTGTGTGTCTTCATATAATGAATTTTTACTTTCCAAAGGAAACATTCATTGGTTTTCTTTTTCGTACTCTCGGATCCAGAAACCAATGGCTGAGTTAAGAAGAACCCATTTACTTGCCTAAATATCAGGCCAGTTGACTGCTAGATGCAAACAGGATATTAATGTACTCAGGGACTTCTAAATAGCACCTTTACTGTGAATATTACCCTCAGTCCAGATTTATGCCATAGAGTTATTGAGACAAATTAATAACCATTCCAAATGGGACAA
Organism: Nesogale talazaci; assembly: GCA_004026705.1. Classification (NCBI taxonomy): domain Eukaryota; kingdom Metazoa; phylum Chordata; class Mammalia; order Afrosoricida; family Tenrecidae; genus Nesogale; species Nesogale talazaci. The sequence continues at coordinate 18,669 of PVJH01007722.1, forward strand.
AGAAAGAGCTTATTAGGAAGTCGGGCTAGGAAAGCAGGCAAAAGAAACTAATGGCAGTGCCAGATCTCAAATCATTTTAGTTCACAAGCAACATTTACACTATTTGATGGGCTACCATTTAAAATGTTTTAACAGGCTGATGAAGCACTGGAAGGTCTTACTTATCAGTGCCAGGAAATTTGGAAGATGGCTATAAGTCCCACTGACCAAAAGAGATCCGCATTTGTACCCATTCCAAAGAAAGATACACCAACCAAATGTTCGAATTATAGAACGATGTCATTAATATCAGGTGCAAGTAAAATTCTGTTGTCCAATAATGGTAACGTGACCAGACATCATGCTTTTAAAATTTTAACAACATTGCACAGCGTTTTAAAATTAAAATAAATATGTTACAATACTATTTTGCATTCTATGAGCATTTTTGTTGCTCCATATAGACCAAATTTTTAATCAAGAACTCCCCCTTCCCCCAGTCAATGGTGTTCCACTTAAAATCTTGTCACTTTATTATAGTAGTACATTGAAAGATTGCTCTCAGCAACTCAGGCTAGATTCAGAAGGGGGCGTGGAACAAGAGATCTCTTAAATTCAGTAGTTCTCAACCTTGCTAATGCCATGATCCTTTTAGTTCCTCACGTTGTGGTGACCGCCAACCACAAAATTATTTTCTTTGCTACTTCATAACTGTAACTTTGCCACTCTTAGGAACTGGACAACCCCTGTGAAAGGGTCGTTTGACCCCCCAAAGGGGTCACGACCCACAGGTTGAGAACAAGTGCTAGTGTAAAATGGATCTCGGCTAAAACACTGAGAATGCTAAATATGTTTACTTGTGTTTCACTGAGTATGCCAAGGCATTCAACTCTGTAGAGCATAACAAACTCTTGATAACCTTGAAGAAAACACTGGGAACTGAACTCCTGTGGAACATGGATCAAGAGGCAGTAGTGCAAACAGAACAAGGAAGTCGTGTGTGGTCTAAAAAGATCTAAAAAGTCTACAGAAAGCTAGGTAGTCATAAAACCAAATAATCTACTAAAAATGGGCACAAGATATGAATGAACAAACATTTAGCAAAGATAAATATTTCATAGCACCATTATTTTAAAGGGGGAAAAACTTGTTTTTACCCTAAAAGAAACAGACTTTGAAAATTTTAGTCAAATTAGAGGGAGAATGAGGAGTGGGGAGAGAAAAGAGACAAAGAGGGAGAGCAGGAGAAAAAAAGAAAAAATGCCAATACACAAGAATCGCTTACTGAGATACTTTGCCTATTCTGATGTGATTGCCATGAAACTATCAATATATATAATATTTAGGAATAAATATAACCAGAGATACAAAAGACCTATCAAAAGAAAACTACAAAGCACTACTAGAAGAAACCAAAGAGACCTGCATAAGTAGAAGAACACCATACTCATGGATAGGAAAACTGCACGTTGTAAAAATGTAAATACTACCCAAAGAGATCTATAGATACAATATGATCCTACACATAGTCCAATATCATTCTTTAAAGAGATAGAAAAAGTAACCACAGAAACTAAATGGAAAGGAAAGAGATCCTAATAAAACAAAGTACAACTGAAACAACGGAGGAGGGTATATCCCTCTTCCAAATCTCAAAACCTAGGACAAAGTCATGAAGAAGTATTCATAATTACACCATACCCACCGATCTATCTATACCCATTGTCATGAAGGCACTTCCAAGCCTGTAGGACAAAGTAGAAATACTCCCTAGAATTACAAAGCTATAATCATTTACGGAAGCAAATTGCCTCATATGTATCCATGGGACAGCTCAGAAAGCATGAAGGGATAGGAGAGAAGACAGAGAAAAAAACAGTGCATCCCAACTCCTTTTAAGATTTGAGAAATCACAGTAATATATTAAGGAGATAAAATCACAGTTCAAATGCTTTCATGATAATAGATACAGAAATCCTTATAAAACCATCAGCAGTATAAAAAGATCCTTACCTATCTTTCATAATAAATTTGGAATCAGTTAATTGAGTTAAAAAATTATTTAAGTGCATAAATGATGTTTTTATGATGCTGGATCCTCTTATCCAAGAACACAATATATTTTATTTCTTCAAGTCTTTTTGTTTGCTTCAGCATACTAATTGAAAATTTCATTATTTATGCTTCATACATATCCTTTAATTTTTATACCAGATCTGCACTACTTTGTTTTGCTATATCCTATCTTATCTCCTATTATCTTTGTTTAGTTTATGTATATTAAGTTCATGAATTTCTAAAACTTAATTTTGCATCTAACAGCTTGCTGCTTTTCTATTATTTGTGCTTGCTATTGCTACTGTTATTCTCAATGTGTTAAAATAAGATTAATTGGAGAATTAAAAAAAAAACAGGAAATGTGTGCGTGTCAGAATTGTATCTCCTCAATGAGTTTATTCAATCTGTATGCTGGAAAAATCCTCAGAGAGGTGGGTTATATGAGGAAGAGTATGGAGTCAGGAGTGGAAGAAGGCTTTTTAACAACATGTGACATACAGATGGCCCCACCTTCCTTGTGGAAACCGAGGATTTGAAGCACTTGCTGATGAAGATTAAGGATTTCAGCCTTCAGTATGGATCATGACTCAGTGGAAAGGCGGCTACAGTCTTCACAACCAGACCCAGCAGCATGATAAATTGAGAAGAGATTGAGGTAGTCAAGATTTTGCCTTGTTGAGAGCCATAATCAATGCTCACGGAAGCAGCAGTCAAGAGAGATCAAAAGATGAGTTGTAGTGGGTAAACCTGCTGCACAAAGGTGGGGAAGTTACCTTGAGGGCTCAGCTGTGACTGAAAAAAGCCACGGTATTTTCAATCGCCTCACATGCATATAAAAGCTGGACACAAAATAAGGAAGCTTGAAGAAGAATCGGTGTGCTTAAATGATGGCGCTAACATGCAATATGGAAAGTAACACGGACCGCCAAAAGAAAACAATAAATCTTTCTTGAAGTAAGTACTGCCAGAATGCCCCTTCGTGGCAAGGATGACAAGACTTGTCTCATGCACTTTGGATGGATGGTCAGGGGAGACTGGTCCCTGGAGAAGGACATCAGGCTTGGTAAACTAGAAGGGCCCTCACCAAGGTGGACTGACACAGTGGCTGCAAGCCCGGGCTCAGGCACAGGGACAATGTGAGACGGGTGCAGGGCTGGGCAGGGTTTTCCTCTGTTAGGCATGGGGTCGCTGGGGGTCAGAACTGATTTCATGGCACCTCTACTTTATTTGTTTTGTTTTCGTGTTTGTTTTTTGGGCATCACTTCCCGGAGCTACCCATCGCTGCTCCTGAGAGTTGCCGCTGGATTTGAACCGCCAAGCCTGCGGGTCACAGTCCTGCACTCAACCACTTATGCCACCCGGGCTCAGCTGGATATTGATCTTTATTGATATTGATCATTTCATTTTCAAAATTTTCTAATTTCTCTATCATGGATTCATAATTCATGTATCATATGTTCCAATTATTCATGGGTGCTGCGTCTGTTTCGTCTCATTTTGAGTTGGGCTACATCAGCAAACGAAAGTCTGGAAAGTTTTGTGGCATCTCTGCTCTTTCAGGCTGACTCTGCTTTCCAAAAGCACCTTTGCCCAGTGGTATTTTGAATGGCTTCCCCGCTGAGGTACACGTCTTCTGGCACTATGTTAGACAATGTTCAGCTGCTATACATTAGACTTTCAATGGTTTATTTTTAAAGTTCTCTTTTCTCATCTTAGTCTCCAAGTTCTGTTATAATCTGTTCACCCTAAATAACCCTGATGGTATTTAAAATACCAATGATATAGCTTTATGATAAACTGACAGGTAAGTGGTGGCATTTAAAAGGTCCCCTAATTATAATAAGTACAAAAATTATAAATCAGTAATATTTTAGAAAAACAACTTGCCAAGATATGTTTGTGCACCTTGCCAACTTAAATAGTAAAAAGTAATAGAGAAATGACAGTACATTTGGTATCATAGCCAGGTTATTTAACACAAGAACACATTAATTGAGATCATAGTTACAGGACAGTGTCAAAGTATAGATTTGGAGTTCTTAAAAACAGCTGTTAAATTGTGAGCACCATTACTTAGAGTTCAGACATAAGGCAGATGATGTCTTTTTTATTAAGGAGTCCTAGGACTGCTGTGGGTTAGGCATTAAGCTGCTGCTAACCACCAGGTCGGCATTTCGAACTCACCAGCAGATCCTTGTGAGAAAATGGAGTCTATCTACTTCCAGAAGTCCTATCTAAGGTTACTCTAACTCAGGGCTGGTTCAGTAGGGAGGGGTGGGGGTATTTTTATCTATTTTCAGAACAATAGAAAAGTCCTCTCTTAAAAAAAAAAAACTTTTATTGCTCTTTCTTTCTTAATTTGAGGAATAAAAGACACCCTTGCTCCAGGCAACAACAAAAGTCTCATTAACTTCAGGTAACATTTTAGGACTTTCATTTGTTTTTCAAATTTATTTAGGCAGTTTTCATCCTCTTTATTGATCCCTGAAAAGTATATTAACACAAACATGTGTAGTCGGACAAATGTTTCCAAGTAAATGTAAGCATTCTGATTTATAGTGAATTTTTTATTGATGATAATTTTGTATTATTGGTACCTAGAGTGGTTTACACTATTTCATCATCTTTGCATGTTTTCTCATAGATAGATGTTATTAATTCTTTATTGTAAACTTTTGTCTAGCCGGTCACGGTCTGGCACATTTTAAGTCTATACTCCTACAGAAAGGGGGGTTGTTGGTTTGTTTGCTTTTCCTATAGCAAAGGGAAAATAGCATTACCGATATGGAACCAAAGCAATCACCTGAAAACTAAAAACACTTTTATAGTTTTTTCCAGATACAAATGCTTCTACTTTGTTCCCAGTAGGATCAGACATCATGTCTTGAAATGAGTAATAATGGACTTATCCCTCTCTACCATCATCCACCCCCACCCACTGAGTCTAAGCAACATTGTAATATTTTTCTCAAATAATTCAATGCTGTAAGTTAAAATAAGCACTCTTAAAATTTTCATTCAATTCTGTCTTTATAGCTATAGATATATAATCATTTTATTGGGGGCTCCTACAGGTCTTATATCAATCCATACATCAGTTATAGCAAGCATATTTGTCCAAATATTGCCATCAATCATTTTCAAAATATTTTTCCACTTGAACCTCTTTTCCCCCTACCTCCCCCATTCTCCTACCCTTGTGAATCCTTGATAATTTATAAATTAGTATTATTAGTATTTTCATATTTTAAACCATCCACTCTCTCCTTTCACCCACATTTCTGTTGTTTGCCTCCTTTGGAGAGGGGGAAGGGTAATACATCAGTACTTTGATCATTGCCACTGGTTCCCCGTTCTCCCACTCTCCCACTTCTCCCGTACCTTCCCCACATCATCCCCTCCTACCACTACTGCTCATGGGGTGGGGGGGGGGAGGGTTCTGTCCTGGATTCTAGGTGTTGAGAACTCTTATCTGTACCAGTGTACATGCTCTGGACTAGCAGGTTTGTAAGGTAGAACTGGGGTCATGATAGTGAGGGCATGGGAAGAAGCACTAAAGAACTAGGGGAATGTTGTGTGTTTTAACAGTGCTATACTGTACCGTGCCTGACTTGCCCTTCCCTGTGGCCCTTCTGTGAAGGGATGCCCAATTATCTGTCAATGAACTCTGGGTCTCCACGCTGAGTCCCCTCCTTCCATCAATAATTGTTTGTTCTGGGTCTTCTGATCACACAGGCTGGTGTGCTTCTTCTAGTTGAGCTTTGTTGCTTCCCTGTGATAGGGTTGTTTCTTTAACTTGAAGCCTTTAAGACTCCAGATACTCTACCCCTTACTAGCTGGGCACCATCAGCTGTCTTCATCATGTTTGCTTATGCATGCATATTGTCTTCATCAATGTGTCAGGAGATGAACATCAGAGTGCCAGGTTATTAGAACAAAGTGTTCTTGTGTTGAGGGACTATGACGTCCAAGTCTTCTACACTTTTTGCTATTCCTCAAGAGAATGGTGATTGTCATTTAGCCAAGTGTTACAGGAGTTAAATTCTCATTTACCATAATATCACAGGACCTTAAAATTTATAATAGCTCCTTCCTTCTTAAGGAGTTTCCTGTGTCCATAGATAAAAATAGAAAGTGATGTGTTGTGGGAGACATACCCTTCTTATTTGTCAGAGAGGTCAACTATCCTAAGGCCAAAATAATGCATTTGGGACCACCATTCTTACAATTTTCAACATCTAGTTTTCTAGTAAAAAGAATTCTAACACATTCTTAAAATAGAATAAAATACTCCCACAAACATTTCAGCAACTTGAAAAGATACAAGCCTGACTTTTCATTAATACTGTAAAAATGTAACGACAGCTTTACTTCTAATTGGCTTTTAAAAAGTCAGGTTTGTATTTTGTAACTGCTATGTCATTTTTAACTTTTATCCCATTACTACAGCTCATTAGGTGAGGAAAAGAGAATATAGGAAATACAAATTAAACTTTCATTGTTGGTTATATATGCTCCCTAGAGAAGTACCTGTCCTCCAAAGGTCAGCATTAGTCCTTTCATAGTTGCTTTCCATTCTAAAGCATATTAAATATCTCCTATTGACCCTGATTATTCTTTCTAAAGTAAATATTGGTATTATTTCCCTAATTGCATACTCAGGGTAAACGAGTTGGCAACCACCGAAAAGTGCAAAGAAAAATATCAATATTTAAGCATGCTTCTTTTAATTCAGTCAGATAAAAGAAAAAGTGTATTCTAAGTTATTTCATATTATGCACAGTTTTTCAGCAGTTTCAAACTCTTACAATCTATTCTGCAACACACAATTGCAGATATTATTAATAGCACAATATTATTCCAAGGCATGAATGGATTGTGACAATGTTGAATTTTTTTCTGAAGCCTGGAAAATAAAAAGGCTCCAGCCATTTTATTCAGGATATAACCACCTGCAAGCAATGATTCTTTTCTATGACTTAGGTAAAACTGAGTGATTCCCTTTGTCTATCTATGCCAAAGTAGATATAGAACTAAAAGCGTTCAAACCTACTGCCAGCTAGTTGTTCCAGCTCCACAAATGAGACCTTGTAGGACACAGCAGGACTGCCAGTCCCACCCCCAACACACACACACACACACACACACACATACACACTGGGTTCTATCGTTGTAATCTTCATAGAAGTCGATTACCACATCTTTCTCCCACGGAGCAATGGGGATGAGTTGGAAATGCAGTTCAATAGTTGAGCATTTAAACCCTGTGCCACCAGGCATCATTTGCTTGCCTGGGCAAGTGGAGTCAATTCTCCCATTTTTGTCTTATCTCACTCAAGGGAGGCTATCAAAGACCAACATCTCTGGGGTCTACAGATGTCATTTGTATAGTTACTGTCAACTGGAGTGGCGCTTCCTCCCGCTTGCCTCACCACACCTTCTAGTGACCAGGGCTCAGGCCCACACCCCCACCAATGTGTTGGCCAGGGATGCCCACCAGTAACTCATCCATTACCACTGCCTAGTTGCTCAGACCACCTCCTCTGCCCAGCAGCCCCTTACTGCATTGTGTCCCATCAGACCAAGAGCAATGCCTGTGAATCAAATTCTGTGTAACCATCACACATGTGATTGACAGGGTTCACTATCAGGGATCAGAAGCCAAGACCCACAACTTACACAGTAGAAGGTGGACATAGGCATCAACCATTCACCCGGCCTCAGTTGCTTTGTGAGTGTGTGCTTCTGTGGATTGAGTAGCACTGCCTGCTACCTGCAGCTTGCAGAGTTGTCCCACCTGATGGTGCTTGCTAAGTTAGAAACTGTACTACTCCTACAGTTGTCCCCCATATTTTATAGAAAAGAATCAAATTAAGTTTTCATTTCTCTACTTACTCTTATGTATTTGTTTCATTCCTTTCCTCTTCTTTTTCCTTGATTTTTACCCATTTTCTTCATCTTTCCCCCCCTTAACCACTGCCCATTTCATTGAAAATGGACATTGTTTTCCCACTCACAAGCCACACCTACCACCCCACCCAACAGACAAGTGTCATCACCTGCCCCTAAGGATCAAGGGCAAACAAGGAACGACACCTGCTCACCGGCCCACAATTACCTTTCACAACCCAATAACAGACATACTCCCACTCGTTACGCCATTCACCTGGACAGAGGGAGCACCACAATGCTGTTGAATTCAAGACCAAAGTGAAATGCCTCCTCCACAAAGCAAAGCAGCATAATCAATGTGGGGGGGGGGCAGGAAGAAGCATTTAATTGACATATAAACACAACTCCAAATGTCTCAGACAAAAGAGACATTTGATTCAACCTAAGACAGGCCAACAGACAGACAAGCAAGTGAACAAAATAGAAACATGAAACCCCCCTGAAGAAGAGTAACAGCACTATCTGATAATAAATTCATATGATCATTATGGGAAGCCTCCCAAGAACTTAAAGAAACCACAGGTAACATTAAGGAGCACAGGTAATACCCTGAATGAATTCAGTAAAACAAGGCAAGTACAGAGCGATAAAACTAATATAGAATTAGAATTCACATAAGATAGCATTAGAAAACCCAAAGAATAACACTGAAATTTTGAAGATAGGTAAAAGAGTGGAAGTATAGAAAAGAATCAAATTAAGAAATGTACAGATTCACAAATTAAAAGACAAATCATCTGGTACCAATTAGGGTGAGGAAAAATTAAGGGGAAAAAACTAAAGAAACATGAAGAGAACATAAGAATTTTACAGGACATTGTAGTGGTTGGGGGTCATGCCAAGTAGACTCTCCTGCCTAGGGTGGGAGTCAAGCCTATCACCCAAAATCACAGCCTGAAGACACGTTTTGTTTAAGAGGAAGAGACAAAAGAGGATCTAGTTCCCTTTGACCCTTCACCTTCCTCCAGAAGTGGATCTTACATGTCCCGCCAATCCATGAGCCTTCAGCAGCCCCCTTGTCTATCATTTTGTCTGTTTTCTCAGTCTCCTGTTACTTAATGTTCATCAGCTTTCATGTGTCAGGACAAGTCCGACTTAATCAAACTGGACTTACCCATTCCCACAACTGTTTAAGCCATTTCTTGAGATAGATCTCTTTCTATATAAAATACAGACAAGAGTCACTGGTTTAATTTCTTTGGGGAACCCAACCTAACACTGCCATTATCAAAAGGGAATCTTTACATGTCCCTGAGTGTCAGAAAACCAAACAAACAACAGATCTGCCAAACATTTGCTCCCAGAAAACATCCCCAAGAGCACAAAAGACAAAAAGGTGTTTTCCTACAAAGCTCCATGAACTCCATACAAAATAAAATTCAAAAGAAAGTCCCCAACCTTAACACTGAAATTTTGGAGATAGGTAAAAGAATGGAAGTATAGAAAAGATTCAAATCAAAAAATGTACAGATTCACAAATGAGAAGACAAATCATCTGATACCTATTTGTATAAGGAAAAAGTAAGAGGAAAAGAATTAAAAAAAAACATGAATAGCACATAAGAATCATACAGGACATTGTAATGGTTGGGGATCATAATAATCAAGTTTACCAAAACCAAAAATAAAGAATTTTTAATAGAATTAAGAAAAATGAAGTGTTTCTTACAAAGGAGAACCAGTAATGCTAAACTCTGATTTCCTGGGAAACACCATAACAGGCATGAAAACAGCAGAATAACATTTGTAAAACTCAGTAAGAAAAAAAAAATCCAACCAAACATCATACATACAGTAAAATTGTCACACAAATACAATGGCAAAATTATAATATTTTCAGAACACATAAATTTATGAACTTTGTGGAAAAATCCAACAACCAAAAGGCTGATCTTAAAGACTTGCTAAAGGAAGTCCTTTGGACAGAATTATAACAACATGAAGCCACAATAAAAAACCATCTAGAAAACAATCCAGAGGAAGTATTCTCAAAAATAAAAAACCATGAGACTGAAAACAAAGAACCAGCAGCATCAACCTGTAAATAACGATATAGTAAAAGAGAAGTAATAAATAGTAAAGTGGGAGGAATTCCAGAGAGGAAGTCAGGCTAATACAAAGATAGAATGGACTGCTTAGAGAAATAACAATAAATTATAAGACATTTACAGATAAACTTAATGTTTTTTTAACCCAAGTAAACAAGAATAAAATTTTAGGAATTGAGTAAACTCAATATCAATCGGAGCAAATTAACTGAACTCAGCACAGAAAAATATATAACACAAAGAAATCTGCAATACCACAATAAAAAAAATATACAAAAAATGTCAGCAGTACATTCATACATATTATTAATTACACTGAATATAAATTAACTAAATACACCAGTAAAGAAAAAGAGAATAGCTGAATGAACGCACAGAATCAATAAACTGCCTCAAAAAGGCATTTTTGGTGCAAAGATAAAAATAAATTTTAAAAAAGGAAATAAAAATATCACAAGCAAATAACAATAAAAATAGAGCAAGCATGATATTAATTTCCAATAAAAAATACTTCAAGGAAAACAAAAGCATAATTGATAGGGAACAACATTATACAATGATTAAAATGGCAATCCAGGAAGAGAATATAAATATTTTTTAAAATCACAACTTCCATGAAAGAACCCTAAAATACATAAATTTTATAAAATTTGAAAGAGAAATAGAAAATTCTCCAATTAGAAGAAGAAACTTTAACATATCACTTTCAATGAAGGACAGTGTATCTAGAAAGAACTCAACAGAAATGCAAAATTCTGAACAGCACATCTTGACCTCATAAACACAGACAGATCATCCACCAACAAAAACAGAATATATATTCTTTGTGCACATGGATCATTCTCTGGACCATCTGTTAGTCACAAAGCACACCTTACTGTATTTTAAAACATCAAAATAATACAAAACAGGTCAGTATACCATCAAATTAGTAACCATTAATCATAAATTTGATGGCTGTGATGTGAATGCTAAATAGCATTCTGGCTTAAAAATATTGAATAATACGAGAAAAAAAGTGAAGTCTAAAAATTGCTAAAATCAAATAATAAATAAAGGGACACACCTAAGAACACAGTGAAAGCACTTCTTAGAGGTCAATTTATAGCATAAGATAAGACTAGAATCAACACCTTAACCTAGAGGCTTCAATATCAAATATTCCTACTGTCATCAGTTTGATTTGGACTCACAGTGATACCCTGTATATAGAGGACTGGAAGAGTCTGGAGAAGGAAAGGCAGCAGAAGAATATATATGGCTTTATCCTGGATTATGTGATATAATACAAAAGCTTTTAATTGTCAGAACACAAAACATAATTGTCTCCTTTTTCTGAAAATGAAGCAGCGGGCTTATTTCCAAATAAGTTTGGAAACCTCGACTCGGGAGAGTTTCTAAGGCTATGAGTCTCTACAAGAGCAGCAGCCTCAGCTTTTTACCCTGGAGCGGCTCGCGAATTTGAATCACAGACCTCGTGTTAGCAGAAACGTAGAAAAGGAAGGGGAAAACAGGCTGTAGTCTCCAGTAGATAGAAAATAATGGCATAAAATAAATGGAACATAAACAATAGAATAAACGGGACCAGAAATTGATCTTTCTATAAGATCAATAAACCAGTCACTAAAATAAAAATAAACATCTGTATAAGATGCAAATAACATGAATAAAAAAATAATGAGTAAAATCACAACAGTGCCAACCTAAATATAAAAGATAACTGAATACAATGATTACCTGCCCTCCAACAAATTTTTAAATCACAAACAAATTTCTAGACACACACAACCTATCCAGTCTAGCATAGACTGAGGCTGGAAACTATGACTTGACACAGAAGTAGGTTAAGAGATTCACTCTTGGTAGCCATGTGGTGATCCAATGATACATTGCTCTGTGTTTTGCGCATTTTACAGGTCCTCAATGGCCATACTCCCAAATAGAGCATATGTTAGGCTGCAAAATAAGCATTAATACATTTTAAAACATATAGAGTTAAGAAACTGTCTTTTTAGATCACAATAATGCAATAGCATTAATAATCAGCGATAGGAGGATTAAGAAAAATAAAATTTAATTGCATGAAAATTGAGCAACACCTTACAGTAAATCACTGAACAAATGTAGACTAAATAATGCAATTTTTTAATTTCTAGAAGCAAACCAAAGCCTTTGGGATATAGCAAAAGTAGTTCTTAGAAAGCAATGTATAGCAAAAAGAAAGAAAGCAATGTATCACAATAAATATATACATAAAAAAAGAACCAAGATAAAAAACATTACTAAAACAGCTAGCAAATACCAGTAAACAAATCCTCAGTCATCAGAAGAAAAGAAAGATCAAAGACTAGAACAGAAATAAATGAATATGAAGAAAAAGACTAAGCAAGACAAGAATTTGGTTTTCTGAAAGGGTTAACAAATTTGAAAAAAAATGAGCAATCACTAGCAAACCTAACCAAGTAAAAGGAGAAAAAGGTAATGTGACAAATCAGTAATGAAATGCTCACTATCATAACAGAACCGACTAAAATTAAAAAGGTAATTTTGCATTAGACTTGCTACACTCGCAGTTACCATTTCTGAAACAGAGGCACTTCTAGTCTGTCCTAACGTGTCCTTTAAGTCAGCATCAACCGTGAGCAGTGAGTGATTTTAGAAGTGTGCTTTCAAGGAATATGGATACTATCATGGATGGCTGAAAGACTAGTACATCAATCTTGGGAGAAGCACAGTGAAGTGTTCCTTAGAAACAAGGATGGTGGAACTTGTTATCTGGAGAGATCAGTCCTAGAAAAAGACATCATGCTCGACAGTTCAAATCCAGCAGCAGCTCTCCAGGAGCAAGGCTGGGCTTCCTACTCCCACCAGGGCAGTGATGCCACACACACACACACACACACACACACACACACAAAAAGACATCATGCTTGTTAAGTGGAGGGGCAACGAAACAGAGGACAAGGATGGTGGACAAGGATGGACACAGTGGCTGCAAGGACAGGCTCAAGTAACGACTGTATAGATGGCCCAGGACCGGGTGGTGTGTTCTTGCTGTGAGTTGGATCTGATTAGACAGCATCACCACCAACAGCGACAATGAAAACCTGGACTCCGGTACGCCAACACATTTTCAAGCCTAGAAGAAACTGACAAATGTTTAGAAGCACCTCACCTAGCTAAATTAAGACAGATTAATGTTGAAAACCTTGCCAGATCTATAACACAAACTCCCAATATAAAAAACACGGGACCAGATTGTTTTCCTGGGGAGCGTCTACCCAGCATGTAGAGGTGTAGATGAAAGGCGATCAGAACAGGACATAAGAAAACTTGCAAATGGATGATATATTTATTTTCTTCATGACTAGTGACATTTTCATAGAAGTACACTTACACCCAGCTTGTTCATTTCAAGCATGTGAGTTTACTGCATACCAACTATATCTCAGTGAAGTTACTAAAGATTAAATGTATGCACTAGTGTGAGGTGTTTAAAATACATCATTTAAAACATTCTGTGGAATAATATGATCCTTATAGGCAGTCCCTGGGTTATGAATGTCTAACTTAGAGATAGCTTATGTAAATTTACTGTAACTTTTAATCAACTCAACCAGCCCTTACTCAAAACAAATTCATCATAATCATCTTCAATTGCTGCATGTGCAGTTTTTAAATCACTGAAAAGACTTCCAGACTTACCTTGCTCTGAAGTAAGGATAAATAAGAAGCGTGTGCACTTGTCCTGACACCTGCAAATTCTTTTTTTTAATAATATAGATTTTATTGGGGCTCTTACAACATTTAATACAGCGATCGTATTAAGCATATTTGTACACATGTTGCCACATTCATCTACATTATCTACTTGAACCCTTCCAACATAAACTCCTCTTCCCCTCTTTCCTCTAGTTCTTTATTTAATTCCAATGCCCCATATTTCCCCCATGAACTTCCAATAACTTACAAATTGTTATTACCTCTTCATATCTTACACTGTCTAATGTGTCACTTCACTCACCACCACTGCTCCCCCCTCCCGTTGTCCACACCCCAGAAAGGAAGTCACATGTAGATCCAAGAAATTTGTTCCCCCTTTCTACTCCACCATTCCTCCACCCTCCCAGAGTCACCACTCCCCACTAGTCTCAAGGGATTATCTATCCTAAATTTCCACATTATTGGGATAATGATAGTCGGTGAAAGGGAGCATTTGAGAACATTTCATTGCTACTAATCTGCACCTAGACTGGCTCATCTCCTCACTACAACCCCTCTGTAAGAGAATGTCTCTTCACTTATTGATGGGCTTTGGGTCCCCAATCTGAACTCCCCCTCACTTATAATGATATATTTTTTAGGTCTTTGATGCTTGATATCAGCTCCCTTTGACACTTTGTGGTCATACATACTGTTGTGGTTCTTCCATGTGGGCTTGCTGCTTAGCTAGATGGCCACTTATTCACCTTCATGTCTTTAAAACCACAGAGGCACATCTTTTGATAGCTGGGCACCATCAGCTTTCTTCACCACATTTACTTATGCACATATTTGTCGTCAGTGATCATACAGGAGAATGAGCATATAATGTTATGATTATTAGTTCTTGATAATTGATCTCTTTGGTGTCTTTTGGTGCCATAAGCTGGTGTGCTTCTTCCATGTGGGCTTTGTTGCTTCTGAGCTGGATGGTCACTTGTTTACTTTCAAGCCTTTAAGACCCCAGACGTACATGTTTTGATAGTCAAGCATCATCAGCTTTCTTCACCACATTTGCTTACGCACACATTGTTTTCTGTGATCGTGTCAGGGAACTGCACATCATGGAATGCCAATTTAATAGAACAAAATGTTCCTGCACCGAGGAAGTACCTGATTGAAGTCCAATGCCCATCTGGTGTCCTAATTCTAAGCCTATAAGTATATGCATATTAATCTAGTTCCCTTTCATCATATGAATATATGTACCTATTTATATGCCTGTATTTAACCACTATAAATGCCCCTTACTCCTCAGTTCTTTTCTCTATTTCCCTATACTTCCTCCCATCCCACCATCACACTCAACCTCCATTTGGGTTTCAATATTGTCTCGCTATTACATTGGTCTTAATCAATCCCTATTGGACCTTCCATACCCACACCCACCCCTCCCCCAATCCTGAAGCACATACTACTCCCCCCATCCCTGGATCAGCCAACAGCACCACCACCTCCAACCACCCTGGTACCATCAGTCCTGTCATCCCCACCCCTAGACCACCCATCCTGCAAATTCTTAAAAGGCACACTTTACAGGAGTAGAAAGCCTCATCTTTGTCCTGCGGAGCCGCAGGTGATTTCCGACCTGTTGGCCTTGCAGTTAGCAGCCCTGTGCATAACCTCTATGCCATCCGGGTTCCTTCGACATTTCTAACAGTGGGCCACATAATAGTGGGGAGAAGGAATATGATCTAGAAGTGGGTGTGGGATTTTGGAGGCGACCCGTGGTGATGTAGCGGGTTACGTAATACACAATCCTTACACAAATATCCAGAAAAATCTGTGAAGATTCAAAGAACAGAAATTGAAAGCATTGTAATGTTAGTTGAAAATAAAAGTGACACTAATCAATATGTTAGGAGACTGAGTGGTGCCGTGGGTTAAGTGGCTGGCTGCTACCCTCAAGATCAGGACTTTAAACACCGCACGCAAGACCTCCGAGACAGAAAGATCAAGCTCCCTGCGATCACACTGCCTCGCACTCAGTTCTAGGCTGTTTAACAGCGCTTCTATAAATGGGAACAGACTCTGTGGCAGTGGGTTTAGATTTTATTATTTGCTTCATAAATGTCACATCTTTCTAACAAGTAAACCAATAAATTCACATTTGGTTTATACAAATAAATTAAATATGAACATTAGATTATTTATATCAATTTATTTAATTGAGAGGCATAAGAATAACTCCACTTTCAATCTATCCTTCTTATTCCTAATTGATATTTCACCAAATATATTTTTCATTCCAGGTTTTGTAACAATAAGTACAAGATTTTTAACAACATTTTATCATGATGCGACACAAAACAAAATGTGTCGTATTTGAGCCAACTTTTCAGATGTTTGATTTGTTGATATCATTTATGTTTTCCATGTTGTGCAAACATCAGCCCTTTCCATTTTTAATTTTTCTTCACTTTTACTAGAATCGCGTGCTTGCTTCAGTAAGACATACTTCCCCATTTCTTACCTGCAGTGAAAACACTGTGGCTAGCTGTGCTGACCTCGGTGGGCTGCCAGCCACGCTGTAGAAGGAAGATGGAGCAATCTACTCCCCTAAGATTTACAACCTTGGAAACCTCGGGGCAGTCCTACTCTGCCCCACAAGGATGGCATAAGCGCAAAGGAAGTGGGTTTGCTTTGCTTTGCTTTTTGTAAATGTCTTTGAACCCTGGTAACCACTGAAAACTCTTGGTCTCCATGCATGTTGGCCTATTCTGAATATATCTGATCTTCCATGGATCCAAAACCAATATATTTGTCATTTAAGTCTCACTTATTTCTCTCAGCAATGATATTTTCAAGGTTCATTCATGTCATAGAATGTATTAGACCTTCATTCTGCAACTCAGAGAAATAGATAATAGAAATACAGATATTTGCCTGGAAGAAACCTTCTGAAGACCGGGTATTAAAAAAAAAAAAGAAAAGCAATCATAAACTTAACCTACTTCAAAATCTAATTTTTCATGTTAACTCACAGTAAAATAAAACATTGGTTAAATATTGAAAACCTCATAGATATACAGATGGAGTCTCTGTGTGAGTGAAATCTGAAATAAACAGAGCAAAATAGCTAAAGCAGCCCAAGTGGCAAACTCCAGGCTCAGAAATCTGGCTGCCTCTAGGGTATAATTGCATTTCCTTCCAGGGAACTTCACACCTCGAATTAATGAGAACATTTGGATGTTGTTGTTTTTTTCAAATTTGTCTTCATTTCATAGGTAACAGATCAAACAGGTAGGATCAGAGGGGGGAAATGGTCCGTGAAGTTTTACAAGTAACAATTCTAGATTGAACCATTGAGTATATAGGTCAGCTGAAAAACAATGGATTCTGAATATCTAAATAGCTAGCAGTTCAAATGGATAAAAACCATACAATGTTATTATATAATTCTCCTCAATTAATAATGTTTTAAATGCCAAAATACCCTATAAATGGTAAAAGGAGCCCATCATTTCTTTCTAGACAGACTGTTAGAAAAATCATTTTTTAATTTAGAATAATTTCATAACCTGGGCAATTGACAACTTAACAAAGGGATTGTTAACAAATAGGTTTTGTTCTAAAAGTTCACTTTTAAACCTTACTTTTACAGATTATAATTTTTTTTTCTTGGGGTAAAGAAGCAACATTTGGTTTTGTTTTCAGAAGGCCACCAAAGTCTAATTAGTAATTGATACAATACATATACATATCCTCTACCCTAAGAGTTCTGAGGAATAGAAACAGCATTTCAGGTATTGATTTTCATAAATAAATAAATTAAAGAGCAAATAAATAAGTGAATGACAGTACTCTAACTTAGGACATTTCGCATCATGCCCTGCTAAAATAGAACTTCCCACATCCTACATATTATTTTCCCTTGTACTAAGCAGAATCAATGAACAAAACTAAAAAGTGTTTGTTTTTATACAGACAAGTAGACTTCTGAGTTAAGATGGCTAACCAAATATGCTCGTTCATTTTGTCTTCTTTCATAGACCCATTAAAGTCATAATGAATTAATAAAAAGAGCAGTCTTTCAGCAACATTCAGAAGATTGCAACAAAACTCTGGAAAATGGGAAGAGATTGGAAAGATATCAAACAGTCCAGAAAGAGCATGCTTCCTACTAAGGGCTTCAAATGGATTGGAAGCCAATCAACCTACCACCTGGAAAGCTTCTGGACTTAGAAATGGTGGGATGAGGAAGCAGTCCTTGCCATTGTTAAGGACCTTTGTGTTCATTTTCAACTCATCATCACCCCACAAGACAGAGAAAACTGACCATGGACTTTTTTTTTAAATCATTTTCTTAGGGGCTGTACAACTCTTATCACAATCCATCCATCCACCCATTGTGACCAACACATTTGTACATTTGTTGCCATCATCATTCTCAAAACACTCGCTTTCTGCTTGAGCCCTTGATACCAGCTCTTCATTCCCCCCCTCCCTCCCCACTCTCCCTACCCTCATGAATCCTTGGTAATTTAAAAATTATTATTTTATCATATCTTACATTACCCGATGTCTCCTTTCACCCACTTTTCTGTTGTCCATCCCTCAGGCAGGAGTTTATGCAGCTCCTTGTAACTGGTTTCCCCTTTCTACCTCACCTTCCCTCCACCCTCCTAGTATTGCTACTCCTGCCACTGGTCCTGAAGGGTCATCTGTTCTGGATTCCCTATGTTTCCAGTTCTTTTTTTGTTTTTGTTTGTTTGTTTGTTTTGGGGGGGGGGAGGGTTCGGCATCACTGCCCTCTCTCTGGTGGTGGGAGTAGGAGGCCCAGCCTTTGCTCCTATGGAGCTGGAATTGAACCTCCATCCCAGTGCCGCAGTCCCGCGCACAACCACTATGCCACCGGGGCTCAGGCTGTTTCCAATTTTTATCTGTAGCAGTGCACATCCTCCATTCTACCCAGATTTGTAAGGTAGACTTTGGATCATGAGATCATGATAGTGAGGAGAGTGGGAGGAAGCATTTAATAGCTAGAGGAAAATTGTATGTTTCATTGTTGCTACAGTGTACCTTAACTGACTTGTCTTCTCCCTGAAAGCCCTCTGCGAAGGGATATCCAGTTGCCTACACATGAGCCTTGGGTCCCCGGTCTGCACCCTCTCATTCACAATGACAGGATTTCTTGTTCTTTGATGCCGGGTACCTGATCCCTTGGCCACCACGTGCTCACACAGGCTGATGTGCTTCTTTCACGTGGGCTTTGTCGCTTCTGGGCTAGATGGCTGCTTGTTTACCTTCAAGCCTGTAAGACCCCAGATGCTCTATGTCTTGATGACAAGTACCCTCAGCTTTTTCCACCACACTTGCTTATGCACACATTTGTCCTCAGTGTTTGTACGGGGAAGGTGAGCACACAGTGATATGACTCTTTGTTCTTTGATGTCTGATACCTGATCCCTTCAACACTTGGGGGAGTATCAGAGATAGTCTTTGGGTTCAGGGCATAGCACCCCATCAGACCCAACCAGAAGATGCTCCTAAAGGTTTAAAAAAAAAAGGACCTTAAAATATTTACAGGCATTTCTCTTTTTTGCTCTTGTTTTGCTTTTGTTTTTGACTCTGTTGTTGGCTTGATATTTTTTTGTTGTTGCTGTCAGTTTTGTTTTTCTGTATTGCTTCCTTTGGTGCTGTCTTGTTCTTATGTGCATATTATTATGTCTACAGGTCTAACAAAATAAGATAGACTGGATAAACAATGTAGAAGTAAAAGCAAGTAGGTTGCAGCGGGACGTGGGAGAGGGGGAAGTGGGAGAAAGGAGGTGGATTTGACCAACCCCGGGACAAGGGAATAACAAGTGGTTCAAAACCAGTGGAAAGGAGGGTGTGGGAGGCCTGGTAGAAACTGAGCAAGAATAATGCAACCGAGAGGAATTACTGAAATCAAATGAAGGCTAAGCATGACAGTGGGACAAGAGAAATGTAAAAGGAAATAGAGGAAAAAACTAGGAGGCAAAGGGCATTTATGGAGGCCTAAATACAGACATGAACATAGGTAAATATATTTATGTATGATGATGGGGAAATAGATCTATATGTACATATTTATAGATTTAGTATTAAGGAAGCAGATGGATGGACACTGGGTCTCCACTCAAGTACTTCCTCAATGCAAGAACACTTTGTTCTATTAAATTGGCATTCCATGATGCTCACCTTATCAACATGATTGCTGAAGACAAAGATATGCATAAGCCACTGTGATGAAGAAAGCTGATGGTGCCCAGCTATCAAAAAATATAGCATCTGGGGTGTTAAAGACTTGAAGGTAAATAAGCAGCCACCTATCTCCAAAGCAATAAAACCCACATGGAAAAAGCATAGCAGCCTGTGTGACTCATGGGATTTTCTAGACTTACTTTTGCAGAAAAATATCACCCAGCTTTTCTTTTGTAGTGTCCATGGGCAGGTTTAGTGTGCCAAACTGTAGTTTGTGATCAAACACAAACCATTTGCCTGCTCAGGGATCTTTTCTTTTTTTAAGC
The DNA here is from genome assembly GCA_004026705.1 of Nesogale talazaci. Classification (NCBI taxonomy): domain Eukaryota; kingdom Metazoa; phylum Chordata; class Mammalia; order Afrosoricida; family Tenrecidae; genus Nesogale; species Nesogale talazaci. Next base: position 38,962 of record PVJH01007722.1, read on the forward strand.
CCAGGAACCTTTTTGAAACCAAGATATCTTGTGGTTCTCTTAGTGATTTGCAATCTGGAAATGAACATGTTCTGTGCAACTGAAAAATGACCCCCAGGGACTGCACCCAAAAGTCTCAGGCCTCTTGATCATTGCCTAAACTTTCTTAGGCTTTGTAGTAAACTGAGAACCTGGGATCCACATGAAAGATCATGGGACAGCAGTTAAGAGATCACAGGAGGAATTGCATTTTGCAAATCTGCTACACAGGAACTCTGTAGAGTACTGAAATGGAAGAAAAACACTTTGAGGACTAGAATACCTGATCAAAGCCATGGTATTTTCAATGATCTTATATGACTGTAAAAGTGGGGCACTGAATAATGAAGACTGAAGAAGAATCAAGCAATGCATTTGAATTATGGTGCTCATTAGGAATACAGAAAATACCATGGACCGCTTAAAGGACAAACCTTGGGAGACGTACAGCCAGAGTATTCCTTAGAGTCAAGGATGGAAAGACTTCATGTTACATCTTTTGGACATGGTACAGGGTGTCAGGACACACCAGACCGTGCGAAAGGATGCCAGGCTTGGTAAAGTGGAGGGCATTTGAAAAGAGGAAAGCGCTCTAAGAGACAGACATGGTGACTGTGACAAGGAGCTCAAGAATAGGAGCAATGGTGAGCACGGCACAGGATCATGCCGTGTCTCATTCTGCTGTGCATAGGGTAGCTTTGGGGTGGAACTGACTTCGTGGCACCTGTGGCAGGTAAATAATCTACAGTCAACATGAGCAAAGGGGTGCAATCTAGTCTGTCAAGTATGTCATAGACAATAAGGACTATGAATTCTAGGAACTCCTGCCTTCCTCCCTGGACACAGAACACACACTCTCCCTGGGAGACATTTCTGTTGACAAGCCACATGGAGCGCTGCGGATGGAGTCAGAGTCCTGGAGTTGGAGACCATGCGAAGACCCACACCAGCGCTGATATGCTTCCATAGCCATTGAATCCATGACCCTTCCCACCCACTGGCCAGTGATCTACCTATATTCAGCATCATTGCATGTGTTACGTGAGTCTGAAGAGGAATTTATAGACTGGTATGGGACATATGGGCTAATCTCAGACTATGGGACTTGATCTGGATCGGGCTGAGATGTTTTCTCAATATACAATTACTCTTTTATATAAAGCTCTTCTTATATATATAAGTGTCTATGAATTTGTGTCTCTAGTCAACCCAGACTAACAGAGCACCTAACAACACAGTTAAACACCCTTACTTGTCTAAAAATATTATCTAAATAGAATCACGTACAACAGTTTCCTTGAACCCACATATTCAAACAAAAAGTACAAAGTACAAGAAAGACTGCAAATGAAGACACTCAACCCAAAAATTGTATCCATAACTTAAACTGAAGATCAGAGAATGGTTAGCAATCTTGATTTTATTAAGTACTTTGTTACTTAAAAAGGAAACTACAGTATTCTGTGATCTCATTAAAGATACAACTACTTTTGACCTAGATTAACCTACTTATAAAAAATGAAAGGAAAATGAATCCATTAGATATGTGCTATGATTTTTAAATATAGTTTTAGAAATTTTCTTCCAAATGAAATTATTTCTAAACCCTTTGCCTCCATTTCCAGTATGAGAAAGCTAGCTTCTCTCAGTCTAAATTCCTTTTTTTAAAAAAATGAATTTGTCTTTTGTCTAGGAAGGATTCAAAGGCAAGTGAGCGTTTTTCAATGTCTCTAGAAGTGCTAGCAACTTCACAGTTTCAGCAGATATAAGCTTCTAGAGTACCTTGCTACACAGATGGTTTTAAATCGCCTTTACACATGGTTTTGAGTTTCTGTACACCTTCTGGAGAGCCAGACCACGGCCTCTAGAATCCTGGATATTGAGCCCTGGAGTCCTGAAGTGCACACATAAATATCAGAAGGATGTGTAGTGGACACCCCACTAGGAGAACAGGGCTCTACATCAAACACACCTGTAACCTAAAACCTTAAGATTCAAACCACAGGAAGTGTGAAGAAGCAGAGGACATCTATACCAAGAGGACTGACTTACTGGTAGGTGGACTAACATTTACCTACTACTTAAATGCCTTACTTGTTTTATTTAGATATGTATGATTATGGTAGACCTATGTCTGACCTTGTCAGTGAATATTACTGTAAGTTATGCTGGCCACCAAATTTCCATTATTTGTGTAAATAGTGCCTAGGTCTATATGGACTTAATCTGTGCACATCAGTAATCTTTATGCTGCTATTTGTAGTTAGCCTACACTTGTTTCTGATTTTAAACTTCGGCCAACTGCCTGAAGATATAGATAATTTTGTTCACTCCAAAGAAAGATGTTTCAACAGAATGTAGGCATCATCAAACAAAGTTATTGATATCAAAAAAGGTTTAAAGTTTGCTAAAAAATAATTTTAGAAGTCAAGCCAGACTCAGGAAAGAACCTGTAACAAAAATATTATTGTTAATTTGGGCTGACAATAGAGAATAAAAGGGAGATGTTCTCCTATTATTTTTTTTATCATACCGAGGCATTTGACTATATGGATCAAAACAAATTATGGATAACATTTCTAAGAATGGTAATTGATTGTGAAACACTTAATTGTATCCAAGCAGACCCAGTACCCTGATCAAGAGGCAATTGTTCAAGTAGAACAGGGGATGGTTTAAAATCAAGAGAGGTGTGCATCAAGGCTGTGTCCTTCACCATAAGTATAGAGGTTAGGATTCACAACACTTATTTTGAGGGACTACAATCTACTCTGACAAAGAGTCTCAATCAGTTGGACAGCACACATCAATAACAATTAGGCGATGTATCTAGTGAACACAGGAGAAATCTTCCAAGAGATGGAGTAACTCGAGTCAAACAACAAATTCAATCATACCAATGATCATGACTGTGGGACATAACAAGCAACATTTGTCTCTATAAACGAGGCAACCATAACTTGGAGCTAACATCATTAATGGCAGGGAGCCTGGTGGCACAGTGGTTACCCGTTGGGCTGCAATCTGCCATGTCAGCAGTTGGAAACCAGCAGCTCAGGAGAAAGACAGGAATGTCAATTCCCGTAAACAGCTATCGTCTCAGAAACTCACCCAGGCTGTCCTTCCCTGTCCCACACAGTCGAGATGAGTCCTCAACAGTTCAATGGCAGAGAGCTCAGTTGAGAACACAATGGCAACAACACAAGTATAGACATTATCTGTCAAAGGTGTCTTAGGCAAAGAATGCAGTTGTAAACAAGCACCCTGCCCTCATGAATTTTACATTCTGGTAGATATGTGGATAATAAATTAGGTAGATAAATAAATCAAATGTTCACTTTAATTTTACACGCTGACCCCTATGTGTTACAAAGTAAAATGTGTCACAGCATTTATAGAACTTTCCTTGATCACGTCTTCAGGGAAGTCTATCAGTAGACCTTTTATTCTGCTATATTGCTTGGTTGAATCAAATTTCTCACCTTTACATTAGCAGGTAAAGGTAATTTGTAAACAAATTTAATTTGTAAACAATTTACAATAGCAAATTGTTTATGTGTCCTATGAATCAAAAGCAACCAATAATTACTGCAACATATTAGAAAATGAGATCTATGAAGGGGTTGGGGAAAGGCAGGGGAGAGAGGTAATAGTTTCCTGTGTCACATATTTTGGATAGTGTATCCAAGTTTTATGAAAAGAGAATGAACGTAAGACTGCTACTCATACAGGATTCTGAGGAAAAGACAATCAAAGCAAAGAGAATAAGAAGTACAGAAACCTGAGGAGAATTCCAAGAGGTTGGAGGGGAATGAAGGGGTGGAAGATTACTTAGAGATTATGTCAAAGAAAAAAAAGAGGAGAGAGATGTACAGGGAGAAGTCCAAAGAATTTCATATAGAATGTTGCTGGTCATCATTAAAACTACTGATTTAACACTAATGATATGAGAACCACTTGAGAGTTTGAGTAGAAAGGCATGTGACTGCACTGCCCACTGGGTTGACATAACGTGAAAATGGGCAGAAGCAGGGAGAGAAGTGGTGAAGATAAGGAGGGGATTAATTCTGAGTTTTCTTTGAAGTAAGAGCTGACAGGAAGAAAGAAAAGAATCAAGAGTTTAATCAAAACTTGGATAAAAAAAGCTTCAAGTAGAGCACAGTCAATTACTGAGATACAGAAAAATCAGAAGAAAAGGTAGAAGGGTCACATCAAAAGTCTAAATATCTAGGACTACAGCAATTCTTTTTATATTAAAAGACATCATTTTCATATTTTAACCAAAGTAAAATTCTTAGGGCATCAAAATGTTCTCTTTTTGATAAATGACACAGCATAACCATCTTAAGATTTCTGAGTTTACTAATAGTATCCATTTTTAAGAGCAGTTTACTTTACCCCCATCTGGAACACTGCTTTACTGTCTTAAATATGTATTACATACAATTAAGTATGCAAATGATTTGCTCACTTATTTCGGTCCTGGAAAAATACCATTAATCAAGTTTATGAATGCAATGAAATAACTTCTTCCATGTTTATTAAAAGTCATTATGAAAATGTTATCTCTGGGCTCAGCTGACAGTTTTAAACTTAATGTGACTTTTAATCAATGGCAAGAAAATCAATTATGTCACTGTGGGCCACCTTAAGGAAGGTAAATTACTACCAGTCAGGTCTTTTTGTCTTTTCTTGTTCTGTTATATTTTTGCCCCATATTTAAAAAGTAATAAGCCCCTAGCTTTCCATGCAGGGATGTTTCTAGGGAAAGCACCCTAATCTAAGGGACAGTACAGACTTGATTTCATTGAGCAGTAAATACTCGTTTTTTAGAGGGATCTCTAGTGTTGCTGTACCACACGATGTAAAATTGCATTGCCAACCTTGTTTCCTTTAGTGTTTTAATAACGACAGATATTTATTTACATTTTATGACAGAAAATGTTCATTCCTTTATTCATTCATGCAGTCTGGTTAATTTAGTGGCCATCAATTTGCCAATCAGAACTTGATGTAAAAAAATTCCATTTGATTGGGAAGTATGTCATGCCTATGTTTAAGTCAGGTAAGGAGAGATGGATACATAAATCCGCTTAGAACTAAGTGGCACATTCTTTTCTTCTTAATCTCCCAGGTATATTTACTCATTTTTCCTCAATAAAGAGTTTCTGTCTTCACCTTAAGAAAGGTATGTCCATAATTATGTGGAACCTGGGTCTTTCTAGGGGAGATATTCAGTAATGCTTTCTGAGACCCCAGTGTTTGTTGTGAGAGTTCTTAGAACCCTGGCTGTAATTCCTAGTCCAAAAACAACTATATGAACATCCCTCCTTTTCTTATTTTACCTTCTTTAGAATAGTTATGCAGGAGTTCAATAGTTCTTGCTTGTATATGTGACTTTTGATATTTTAGATCTCATTCCCCCCTTTACATTTGTCTAATCTGTCTTCTAAATTCTCAAATTCCCTCATAAGCCACTTTCTTTTCCAGATTGACATGCTGGTCTCCTTTACCTTTCATTAGCCGTTCCATGTATTTCTCAATTGTTTTTAAATATATGACTCCTGGAGTTGAAGAGCACAACCCATTTTATTGGTCTTATTAAACTTTAGGTTTGCATTAATTTAATGTTGACCTCTATTTCTACCTCATTGCAAGAAAATAATATATTCTGTGCATAATAAAATATCTCCTTTTTAACCAAAAATCATTCATTTTTAGCCATCTAATACCCTTCCCTAGTAAAGCCCACAATTTGGGTCATTGAAGTTAATTGATATCTCTAAGCCAACTCTGAACCCAAACCAGGTGCTGCTGAATAAATTTCACTAAGGGCAGCCTCATATGTGTCAACGCGGAACCCCGCTCCATACACTTGTCCGCAGTTGACTTTGTGGAGGAGATCACTAGGATGCATTCCAATGGGGAGTCCAACCTCCCAAATTTTAGTTAGTGGCCAAACATTTAGCCATTGGCACCACTTAAGGACAACTAATAAAAGCTCAAGCCGTTAGCACATCTCAAGTCAACCGAGATCACATATTTTATTCCTTCACAGTTCTCTCTCTTGGTGTTGAAAGTATGTGAAATGACATAAAGAGGAACAGAATGTGGGGCAGCTGGTCTGGCACTGCCTACACAAGACTGGCACTAACAATGCCAAGCTAGAACCTCTCCGCTGCTCTGTAGAACATGCAAAACTCAGAGACCTTGGGAAAATATTATTCTCCCATCCAAAGTCTAAAAGGACAAATCTCAACTCAATTTCACCTGAAATAGCAAACCAAAGGAAGCCTGTGAATGTCAAAGTCTTGCTGTCAGAGTCTTACCTGAAGGCATCTGCAGCCAGGATGGCTGAGGTTACCCAGGAGGCTAGAATATGAGTACAGGTGCTGCCTGCCTTGCCTGAATAAAAAAGGTCACTTTCCTGGGACAAAGTTATTATATGCTTCAGTGACCCATCAAAGTCAAAGTCCCACCTGGCCAGTTTATTAAAGCCCGAGGCCTAAAGCTGCCCACCCAGGGTGGATAAGTTAAAAACCAATAAAAAGTTGTAAAAATGAAACAGCCATGTAGCACACTAGAAAGAGTCACCACCTTCAAAAGTCAACAACGTCGTCACCTTCTTGTACGTATTCTGGGTAAAACAAAGCGCAAACCATCATGTTAAGCTGCTTGCTGTCGTTAGTTGTGTTGAATCGAGTCTGACTTGTGGTGACCCATTCAGTCTTGCTTTTAGTAAGAAGTCTCTTCACATAACTCTGTTTCTCCAAATTCTTGTTGGTGTCAGGTGTCATCAAGTCCATTCTGATTCAATGACTGTATGTACAACAGAACAAAACACTGCCCTAGGCCTACCTCGCAATTGTTGCCCTGTTTGAGCTCTTTGTTGCAGCTCCTGTGTCAATCCATTTCATTGAGGGACTTTTTCTTTTTTGTTGCACTTCTACTTGACCAACCATGACAAGTCTTCCTGATAACATGTCCAAAATATGCGAGACAAACTTCTGCCATGCGTGCTTCTGTGGAAGACTCTGGTTGCACTTCTCCCAAGACAGATGTGTTTGTTCTTTCAATATCCTTCACCGGCACCATGATTCCAATGTGCCAATTCTTTTTTATTCAATGCCCAAATTCCATATGCATACGAGACATTGAATGTGACTGTAAATTCTATTCCTTATCTATGGACAAGGGCTCAGGTCCAACATAAATGTTTTGGAAGTTGGTGGGTTTAATACAGAACACTCTTCCCCCACTGTTCAGGATCATTGAGAGAAAGATGCCAATTTTACTTTTGAGGAAATTTGGAGGAGGTCATAGCTTAGATATATAGCCACAATGTATTCCTGATACGACACTCTGGTAGAGCCATCTATCATATATTAGGGAGAAAAACAGAATAGCATATTTCATCAAAAAAAAGACACACCAATTTTGGTAGATATATACTTGTAAATTTAAGAATTAAGTGTGTAAGGTAAAATGTAGCCTTTCAATCAGATCATAGTCAATGAGGACTCTGTGTGGGCATAAGAGTTCTGGGAAATCCTGATTTTCCTCCTTGAAGGTGGGAGACACTTTTCTCTCTTGGCTTTCTCCCTGTGAGATACCCCTGAGGAGAAACCAATGGACCTACCCTGATGTATCCAGATCCCTGGACATGAAGAAGGCACGTGAAGACCCCTGTCAATACTGAGATGCTTACAGTGCCACTGGATTGACAAGAATTCCTCCCACTGGCCTAGGATCTTCCTACATTCAACATCATTGCATGTGTTTTGTGAGTCTGAAGAGGACTTTATAGATTGCTGTCAGACATATGGGCCAATATCAGACTTATGGACTAGATCTGGACTGGGCTGGAATATTTTCTCAATGTTCAATTGCTCTCATATAGAAACCTATCCCATATACATATAACTGTCTCCATGAATTTTTTCTCTAGTCTACCCAGACTAACACACCAAGTAAGTAAGGTGCATCTTTATTTTATGAACCATTAAGAAAGAAATGAAGGGTCCTGGTGGCACATTGCTTAAAGCACCCAAAGTCCTGAAAACTCTATGCGGTCATTCTCCTCTGCCTTTTTGAGTCACTGTGAGTTGGCATTGACTCTATAGAAATGGGCTAAGAAAGAAAAGAACTTTGGAAATCAAGTCACCTCAAAGGTAACCTGCTCCTATTTATAAGATTTATACCTATTCAGGCTTAAGTTATTGCTATCATTGTTTGTAAAAGGGTGTATTACAATTGACAAAATGCAAAACATGGTGATCCCTGAAAACAAGCACATCCCATAAAAAGAAAGCAGAACAAAGAAGCCAAGCTGTACCATCCTTTCTTTTCTTCCATGTACTTTAGTTGCATTGTAATTAACTGCTCTTCCCTGGAGGAGCAATGAAATCCAGTAAGTGCTACACAAGTCTTTGTAGATATAGTAAAGAAATTAAAAGATACCTGTGGTAGTTATACAATTTCATGTCTGATCAAAGAATGAAGAGCTGGAGTCTAGCCTGTCAATCAGGTCACAACTTGATGACCCCTCCTTGTGGGTGTGGCCTTCTCATGAGGAACCTGGGAACTTCCCCTCTTCCAGCCTAGAGGTGGAACACTCTCTGTCTCCACATGCATGTTGATAAGGCACATGGAGCCACACTTATGGCAACCAGACCCTGGAGATGGCTCCACTGCCACTGGACCCACAGGACTTTTCACTCACTTGCCCATGATCTTCCTGTGTGTGTCCGGCATTACTGCATATGTTGCATGACTCTAAAGAGGGATTCAAGGGTTAATATCAGATTTATGATCTATTTTAAAACTTATGGACTCGATCTGAACTTGACTAGAATGTTTTATTGATGCATAATTACTTTTGGATACAAAGTTATCTCCTCCATGTATTTATGAGTGTCTGTGGATTTGTTTTTCTTGGCAGCCTGGACTAACACAGTACGCCACCTAAGCAATGCTGTATCTCAAAATACTTACAATGGTACAAACGTAATTGCTAAGACTAATCTCTAACATCTTTAGCATTGGGAGAGAAAGTTTGTAAAATTGTACAGGAAATAATATAAAGTTAATATTTTTAAGGATTGGAAATATATTAAATAAATATTTTAATTTTAAGATAGTCTTCTATAGTATTGTAAATAATTTGGGACTACTACCTAAAATGTTGACTTTTTATGAAATCAATGGAAATGGGATCCCCAGCTTGAGTTTACCAGAACCACACAATGTCATCTTTTGATTACAAACATAATGAATCTTGACTATGTAGTCTGTTAATTTTTCTTACTAGGGAATGGTATTGTACTCTTATTCTCTACAGCAAGAGCACATTATATATACATCTCCAACGTTACTTTGACTACATACATGGGTTCTTAGCATGATGGAGAAAAGGAATTCTGAGGTCCCTTATTAATGACCATCACTTGTCTGTCAGTTTGTCATACCATGGGGGTTTATGTGCTGCTGCAATCCTGGAATCTATACCACCAGTATTTCACATGCCAGCAGAATAGCCCAAAGTGAACAGGCTTCAGCAGAGGTTGCAGACTAAAAACGGACTATGAAAAAGGAGAGGCATTGTCACAGTGACTGCACAAACAGGCTCCAGCATAGGAACTGGGGTGAGGTGGCATAAGTGTGGGTAGCCTTTTGCTCCTTTGTACTCAGGGTCGCTAAGGGTTGAAATGATTAAATGGCACCTAACAAGAAGAAGAAGAAGAAGCAAGCAAGCATTAAGAAGAAAGCTATGACTATCAAAGGCAAAGCAGTAATCAAATGATAAAACCTGAAGGACTCAGAATTGTTATATAAAGACAATATAGAATATTATTAAGGATGTCCTATTTCAGCTCAGAACTGAGACATCCTAGTTCAAGTACTTAACAAATAGGTACACTATTTAGCCTAACTTCTCTTTAACTTCCTTATATTTCTATAAAGATAATAATGATGATACCTTCCTCCCAGGATTGTTGTATAATCAGATAATGTACATAAACTGCTAGCACAGTGACTGACTTATAGAAGATGTTATATATACATGTATATATATACATGCATATATATATATATACAATCTCATGTTCATTCTGGGAGATTTGCGTGTTTAAGTCCACTCAGAGTCTCCTTGAAAGAAAGCCCCAATAAAATCACAGCCACTGGAAGATCTCAGGCAAAGCAGACACCCTGAGGGCTGCCCAAAAGTCAGAAGCAACTTGAAGGCAACTAGTACCTGGCGCAGAGTAGGGTTGCAACCTTAGCCCCCGTGTGTTTGCTAGGACTCACTCTACCCAGTGGAATGTAAGTAAGAGGCATGTGTGTCTGTAGGAATCCTCCTGGTACAGTGGGGTTTGCTGCTAACCTCAGGTCTGGGCAGCCTACAGCTGCTTCACAGAAGGAAGATGGGACTGACTGATCCTCTGAATGTTCACAGTCTCAGAAAGTCCAAAGAGTAGTCTTACTCTTCCCTACAGGGTGGCTATGAGCTGGAATCCACAAGATGACAATGAGTTATGTCTCCTCTTAGAAAGAGCATATAAAGGCTGGCTATGGCCCCACATACCTCTCTTTCCCTTTCACAACTGGTAGTGTTTGGATAGCAGTTATTCCATTGACCCAGGTCTCAGAGTAATGACAAAATGAGGCAGAACCCATAACCAATCATCAATTGGTATGTAGTAGAGTTGTTTAAAGTCACTGAGATCTTGGGATCGTTTATTACCCCAGATAATTTAATGAACCCTGATAGATCTATTCCATCTTATCTCTAAGAACCATGCATTTTTATAATTACATTGTCATAATTTATACCTCAAACTTTACATGCCCTACATCTTCCTTATCTGGTTATAATTGAATATATTATTGGAAATATTATTTAAATTTACACAGTCAACAAATCTGTTCCAGCCACTGCATTTGATTCCAGGAAGATAACTCTGAACAAATGGACATGTAAATAAGTAAACATATTTGCCACAGATTTAACTGAATCATGGAGGCAGGAGGAAATCACAGATACTAATAAACATTTTTTTCATAAGATTTTGGCAGGCTTCCTACATTTTAGAACATGTTTTAGAGTCAACCAATCCAAAATTCCAAATTGACTGCCATTGACTCAATTCTATCATAGCAATAGTACATCCGTAATGTATTCTATTACTTTTCAAAATATCTGACATTCTCATAAATGACATCATCCTTTCAAGTTAAAATATACCTGGAAAAGGCAATCATTACCTGACTAAGTTCTGAGTAGATGTGAGTTCATTTGAAAACACACACACACATGCACACTCACACACTACCAACTTGCTGAAAATGAAATCTCTGGAAATGATACACACTCCAGAATTCTGAGGCAAGAAGAGTTTGTGCAATAAGACAGAATCTAAAGATAGAGTAGCTGTGAGCATCAGATAGCAATTTGGGGCAGGGAAGAGTGCAATGTGATACCATTGTCCAGTGACTAAACAGCCATGAAAACAGGGAGGATATTAAAACTAACACTGAATTAAAAGCCATTTTGACTTAAATTAAGTTCTCAATTTTTAATTCATTCGCTATAAGACCTTGAATACTCAATTTATTTTTTCTGAGTCTTGGTTTCATCATGTAGAAAACATGGACACTCATTCAGAATTTCATTTTACTTGGAGAGTTGTTGGAAAACCTAGAAACAAAAACATGTGAATGATCAAGATTCTTTCAAAGAGAGAACATTAATATTGGGAATTTGGAAGATCTCTGAGGAAGACATCCTAGAGTCCACAGCTTTATGACAGCTATTTCTCTGAGAAGGAAAATAATAAAGTGGAAATTTTTGCAAATATTTTCTTTTCCTCAACTCTTTTACTTGCTATGTAAACAATGGGGGTACAGGGCTGAGCCCTGGTGGCGTAGCAGTTGAGTGCGGGATTGCGGCCCATAGGTTTGGTGGTCCAAATCCAGCAGCAGCTCTTCAGGAGCAAGGCTGGGCCTCCTACTCCCACCAGGGCACTGAGGCCCACAAAAAAAATGGGGGTACAAGGATGTGATTCAAAGAAAGCGGATCTGACTTAGTAGCCTTCCAATTAGATGTCCTTAGTGGGAGGGAAAGCAATGGAGCTGACGCTGACCAGGGAACTCGGAATAGCTCTAACACATCTCCACGAATGACGACCAGCTGGAACATCGTCTGCCGTGGACTCTGGCCAGAACAAGAAGAAAAATTAGTGAAGCACTGGACTTCTCTGTAAGCCTTTAAGTGTTCTTATATGGAAATTCTCTGGGCTATACATTTTCTTTAACCATCACTTGAGAAAATCATACTCTTGTTATAGCCAGGATGGGTCAATTCAGCTTTTTCATTAAAGGAATAAACTAAGGACAAAAATAATTCGCTTAACATCAGAGGCGGGAATTTGCACTTTCTTCCCTGCAAAAGCTTGGAAAGGCTACTTCTCATTAAATTTGAATCACTGCAAATAAAAAAGCACCCTATTGTGCAACTTCTAAAATCAAAATAATGAATCAGAAATGTAAAATTTTGAAACCAATGTAATTTTAATAAGGATTCCCCAATGGTATATATTTTTTTTCTTTTTAATCTGGGATAATTCTACTTTGAACAATGTAGTTGTCTTTTATTTGGGTAAAGTAATAGAATTGTCATAGGTCACTGCTAATTTACCACCACATCTAATTGAAGGCTCACGCTCCCAATGACTAAATCTCCACTCCCAAACCAAAGCAGTGAATAGAAACAATTGCCTAATTAAGGGTTTCATTCAATTTCATAGAAAAACACATTTTTGCTTGACCAAAATAATCTCCTGAACTCCTGAATTTGTTTTATTGAATTCCAACCTGAAATGTGAACAAATTCTATATTTTACATTTACATCAGTATAGTATCTCCATCCAAAATCTTTCCTCTACTAACATGCATTTGCGAGTCAGGGCTAGGTCTAGGGGTAAGGGTAGGGGGAGGGGGAGTGGTAGAAAAAGAGGGAAAATATGCATTTACACTAGACTGGAAAAATAATTATTGTTCAAAACCTTGGTTTTCTTCTTTGCAAAGGTGTCCATAGTAAGTACATTACCCTTCACGTTAGAAAAATGCATTGGTCAATGATCCTGAGGAACCTATTAAATATTTCCCAAATCTATATTAAAAGAAGGAGTAGGAATAGGATTTAGAATATATTTATTTAGTTTGATTTTTAGTGAAAATAATGTTTCCAAAGTAGCAAGAGAAATTAAACCAAAAAGTAGAATATTAGGAAGTAGAGTAACCTAAAGTGAACTGAAAGCTCGTGACATTTCCCACAGCCATAAGGTCTCTGGTTGGAACATCCCTAAAAATAAAGCTCCATATTGATTGAAAGCATTTCTCTGGCTTTACGCTGCACAGCACCAAGAGCTATATTGAACTAATCTATCTTGCATACCCAGCATCTAGCACATCACCTGGCACAGAATAGGCCCCCAATACATATTTATTATTGAATGAATTCCTAAGAACAAAATCATTAGAGGCATCTGAGAATGGCGCATTCCTGCTTCAGAGTCAACATCTAAATTACAAACTGGAAACCTAGCTCTAAAAAAGACCACTTTTATAAGCAAGCGAAACAATGAGATTTCCCCTCAAGTCAGACTCTGTGAGGTGGCTGGCTTAGCAATCACCTCTCCTCACCCACTTCCGTGATTCAAAGGCTAAGAAAATAATTTAGACATTTTCCTAACTCACTTACAGATAGGGTCAGTTAATGAGAAGTTCACTGCAGAATGCAATCAACTAATCATTCTAAACTCCCCCTGTACAGAAATTCTGAAACCTGTGACCAGGACTCCATTCACTCACCTTCAAAATATAAGCCCCAGTAATCTTTTACTCTTTCAATATACATTAATAAGCTCACCAAATGTCTACTGAAAGCCCATCTCCTGAAACAGAGCATAACTCAAACCCACTGCTGTGGAGCTGATGCTAATGCAGAGTGACCCTCGGAGGCAGGGGAGAACTGCTGGCGGTTTAGAACCACGGGTCTTGTACCTTATGCATATCCAGGATGCTACCAGGATTCCTTGAGTATACATGAGCACTGGGGAAATAGGCTTAATTTAAGAGTGGTAGAGTCAGTTCTTAAGAAGTTGCTAGTACATGAGGAAAGACACACAAATTTAATTCTTTGTGATGAGAATGATCAAAGTGCCTGAATTTTATCCATATTCATCTGTACTAATAGTTACTAAATGATTGAGGTGCTCCAAAGTAGTCAAATTTGAGTATGTTAAGGAACTTGGGTGGCCCAATAGGTAAGGGCTTAAGCTGCGAGGTGAAATATAAACAGTTTGAGGTGCTCTGAGATACGAGCCCTGGCGATCTGCTCCCATAAAGACCCCAGTGTAGGAAACTCTGCCGAGCAGTTCCAGTCTGGCATATAGAGTTGTTTTAAATCTGAATCTACTCGATGTCACATGGCTACAACAACATATGTAGCATTTTAATGTTAGACTATTCACTTTCAAAATCACCCTGACAATATTCTGAATAAAAAGCAGACAAGTACAAAAAGAAAAACTTGTTACATATGGTTGAGTCAGTTCTGTCTCAGTCACTCGGTTTCTGACGGAATGACGGAATGTCCAGTCCTGAGTCCATCTCACAATTGTGCTTGTGTCTGATCCCAATGGTGGAGCCATGTGCCAATGCATCTCGATGAGGGGCTTCCTCTTTTTCACTGCCCCTGTACTTACTGCAGATGAAGCTCTTCTCCAGGGACTGGGCTTTCCAATAATACAGCCTAAGTCCATGAAACCAGTTCTTGTCATTCCTATCTCTAAGGAGCATTCTAGCTGTACTTCTGCTATGACACAGAAAAAGAGGGAAGGCTATTCCTTTGACTCTTTTCTTCCACACTAAGAATTAAAAAACAGATTAATGTGAAAGAATCCAAAGTACAAATCAGGACATTTACATGCATAACAATGAGTGAGGTTCATAAAATAGCACAAACAATTTTATGGTTTCCTCACCATCATCCATACATACCTTATCTATGGGAATTATTCTTCCCCATTAACCATGGAAGGAAGAAAGTGTCCTGACTTTGAAACTGTTCCCATATGAAAATTCCTGGGATTAGAAACAGCAAGAACAATAAAAAGGATCAGGTAGAACCAAATTCAATGCAATAAAATCATCAGAACTCCAAACATTCAACTGAATAAAGCTCACTCCTTCTCTCAAGACTGGGGCTAGCTACAGCAGAAGGCAAGTCTGCTAGTGGCCCTGACAAGCTCCTTATACTCTGTATCCCAAGTGGCAGCAACCATGCCAAATCCTAAGGTTAAAGATCACGCCAGACAGGGCTTTGGACAAGTCCATCACAGCTTGACGTTCTGCTGAGAATTTGAACTGTCACTACACTTATACCAAATCAGAATTTATTGGTTTATCAAGGTCTTTAAGAATAACCTGGGGAATGCTGTTAAAATGTAGATTCTGGGTAGAAATTCATATGTCTTCTTGACTAGATCAGTTGGAAGTCCTAGATGTCATGATGCGAGTTGCAGTTGACCAGTACTGGTTTCTTTTTGCCTTTTCATAGCTCTTGCAAGAGATCAAGCTGACTTTCCAGATAAAACTTGAGTCAGTTCCTTGGAAATCCTTGGCCTCTGTGTGTCTCTCTCCTTGCAGATTATTTGATTAGGGTTAGACTCTGGTGACTGCCTATTTACTGCTCTGTCCTAGGAATCATAACTCACCCCTCATTATCCTCATTAAAAAATAAATAAACAGTGTCCTCATAAATGGTTCTTCACACCAGGTTGGCACAGCCATGGACAAAATCAATGGACAAATAGCCCTATCTCATTAAATCCCTTTATGCACAGAACTACCAGCGTACCCATCTCTGCAGCCCTGTGACCTCCACAGATTGCCCTTTGGAGATCCAACATTCATCCACTAAGCCTTCAGGAAAGGATCTAAGAAAACAATTTCCTACACTTGTGCTCAATCTTCTCATGTACACAACCAAACCATCCAACTGCCATTGAGTGGAACTGCTACTTATGGGTTCCCTTGCTGTAATTCTTTACAAAAGAATATATATTCTGTATTATCAGTGGACCCCCAGTGAGTATGGAAGATTTCCACCAAGAAAAAGAGGTACTTTCGCACTTTTGTACTACTATAATATATTTATAATTTTATCCTACCTCTTTCCCACTTCCTCTTCCTTTGGGCCCCAACCACTTGAGCATACACACTTTCCTTAAGAAAAAACCAAGCCTGTAGTCTTGGGCACACCCATCCAGTTCAAGTTTCTCTCTCTCTCTCTCTCTCTCTCTCTCTCTCTCTCTCTCTCTCTCTTTCTCTGTCTCTCTCTGTCTCCCTCTCCACCTTTTCTCCTTCTTCTGAGTACACAGACCTACTCACATTCTTGCTGCCATATCAACAAAATTCCAACACCCACTCCAATCTTTTGTGTCTGTTGTCGCTGTTTCTCTCCTCATCTCTCCATAGCCAGACATATTTGGTCCTTCTTTTGATCCTTGTATTTTCTAATCTTCTTTCCATTCTCTATTTTTTCTTTTCTTAAATCTCTCTCTATTTTTCTTTAATAATAAGTCTTTATACACACACACACTTTTCTTCTTCTTCTGGACTGAATATTTGTGAGCAATTTTCTCCTGCCCCACATATCACCTCTTTCTGTTCTTTCTCTTTTTCCTTGTGGATATATTTCCATGAAATCTGTTAATACTGATTACACCTCTTAAAAAAACAAGTTACCATTATATTTATTAGTCTGTTGGCTTATGTAAATGAATGCCTACTATTACTTTTATTTATACTTTCTTCTTCAACCCCAACCTTTCCTCCTTTATCCACCTCACTCACTTATTCTGTTTCCCTGTCAAATGCTTTCCATCTAATATTCTAATAATGATGTGAGACACTATCAAGAAAAGAAACCTGTAATATCTCTTTGGGAACTTAGAACAATAAGAAGCAAAACAACAGCAAAAGTCTACAGAGAAAACAGTACAAGAAATCTAGAAATTGAGAGAATCCCAAATAGGATAGCCCCCAAAGAATATTATGTCATATCATAGTCAAACTCTCCAATATCAAGAAAAAGGAAAAAATCCTGAGGGCAGCTGTGGGGCAGGGGGAGACCCAAAATGGTCACCTACAAAGGAAAACTGATAAGAATAAAATCAGACTTTTCAGTAGAAATGTTGGAAACTATGCAGACAAAAAAAAACAATGGAGCGACATACATAGAATTCTGAAAGAAAGAAAAAGTGGAAGCAATAATCTTATTTTTAGCAAAATTATTCCTCAGATACAAAGGAGAAATGTGCTTTTCCAGAAAAGGAGAACCAACATTACCAAAAATATTAACTAAATCCCTTTGGACAGAGCCAGCAAACTTGAGAGCATCACACATGACACATGACAGCAGCACTCACAAACACCACAGAAAGTGGAGGAACAAAGACGCCACCAAAATCACACTGCTTGCAAAAAGGGAGCTAGAGCCACACAAAAACAGCAAGAATCTGCATCTAGTACTCATGAAATTGAATGCTAGTGCATTCAACGAATCTCTCAAAATACAGAGAAGAAGCGACTAGGTTAGAAAGCTAGACCAAGGGCTGAGCCCCGGTGGCGTAAGTGGTTGAGTGCGAACTGCAGCCTGCAGGCTTGACGGCTCAAATCCAGCGGCGGCTGGGTAGCGCCCACGACCACCAGAGGCAGTGATGCTCACAAAAAAAAAAAAAAAAAAAGAAAGCTAGACCAAAAAACTGCCGACTAAACACACACTTTAAACTTACAAGGAGAAATAGACAAAAAAAAATTAATGAATGGGGGAAAAAAACCCTACCAAGTCAATGGCAACCATAAAAAACCATAAAAAAACTGGAGTGGCAATATTAATTTCTGAAAAAATAGGCAACCAGGCAAATAGCATAATGAGAAACAAGAATGGATACAGGATTATTAAAGGAGCAATATGCAAAAAAAATATAATCCTAATAAACATATGCGCATTCAACCAAAAACCTTCAAAGTACATCAATCAAAAGCTCACTGAGTTGTAAACAGAAATAAGCAGCTTGATATTAATAGCAAGACACTTTGGCAGACCAATCTCAAGTATAGAAAGTAGGAAAGAAACTTAATTAAAAAATAAAACAACTCGAGGGAAAAAAAATAAAAATAAATAAAACACCTAAACAACATAATTAACCAGCTTGACCTAGAAATATATAGAGCACTCTACCCAACAATAATATAGTATATATTCTTGGCTGGTGTCTATGGTACATACTCTAGAATTTATTACATTTTAGGCCACAAAGCAAGCCTCAACAAATTCAAAAACATTGAGCCAATAATCCATTTTCTCTGATCACAACACTATTTGAATAATGAAAATCAGCAATAGAAAGAACAGGAACAAAAAGACAAACATGGAGACTGAACAGCACACTACATAAAAAGGATTGTATAATAATCCAAATAAGCGATTGCATTAAGAATCCTCTTGAGGCTGAGCCTTGGTGGCTTAGTGGTAGTTTGCGGGACTGTGGCCCACAGGATTGACAGTTCAAATGCAGCAGCAGCTTTCCAGGAGCAAGGCTGAGCTTACTACTCGCACCAAGACAGTGATGCCACAAAAAAAAGAAAAAAGAATTCTCTTCAAATAAATGAGGAAAATAACACAAAAATACCAATACCTTTAGATCACATAAAAAGCAATTACCACATGGCTATTTATAGCAATTCATGCACATGTGAGAGAAAAAAAAAGAAAAGAGCAATTCAAAATCAGTACCTAAACAGAACACCTCCAAAGTAGAACGAAGTCAACAACATAAACTCTCCAAAAACAGAAGAAAAGTAATCATAAAGATTAGGGGGGAGGGTCAGAAAAGGGGAAAAAATAGAGCAGAAATAAACAAACGAAAAAATCAGCCAGATAAAAAGTTGGTTCCTTGAAAGAAAAAAAAAAAAGTTAATTCCTTGAAAGGATGAACAAAATTGACAAAATGCTGTCACATTTAACAAAGGAAAATAAACACAAGTATCTATAATTAGAGATGGGAAAAGTAACATCACAACAGACCCAAATGAAATAATGAAAAAAATAACAAAATACTATTATAATAGACTCCAACAAGCTTGACAATCTGGGAGGAATGACAAATATCTAGAAATACAAAATCTATCCAAATGAATGCACATGGATGTAGAAACATTGAGCAGATCCAAAAACAAAAGAAGAAATAGAAAAGGTCATCAATAAACATCCAACCAGGAAAGAGTCACAGTCAGATGGCTTGACAGGATTATTCTATCAAGTACTCAATGCAGAGCTTTCACCAATTCAGCATTGACTCTTCCAACAATTCAACAAGAATATAACTAGAGACAGCAAACTCCCAAGTGCTGTCTATGACTCAAGCATAACCCTAATACCCAAACCAGGCAAAGACCCCACAAAGACAAGACCACTATGGACCAGCATTCCTTATGACCATAGACATAAAAGTTCTCAACAAAATTCTGGCCAATAGAATCCAGCAACATATTTTTAATTCATCATGAGAGAGTAGAATCCATATCAGGGATGCAAGGATGGCTTAATATTCCAAATATAATCAATATAATCTACCACATAAATAAGACAAAGAGGAAGAATGACATAACCATATAAACAAATGCAGAAAGGGTGTAAGGAAGTATCCTTCATTCACTTCTAGTTTAAAAAAAAACACTCATTAAAGTGGAAATAGAAGGGAATTTTCTCAAGATAATAGAGGCCAGGTATGAATCCAATGGCCAATATCACCCTCTCTAAGGTAAAACTGAAAAACATTTCAACTTAAAAATGGGAAATACACAAGGATTCCCTCTATCACGACTTTTATTCAACAGTGTGTTGAAAGTCTTGGCACAAACCATTACACAAGAGAAAGAAATAAGGGAAATATAACCAGCAAAGAAATAGTGAAAATCTGGCTGGTTCCAGAAGATAGGATTTTATATAGAGAATGCCAAGGATTTCACAAAATTACCACTGATAGTAATTGGAGGATTTTTAAAAAAGTAGCCATTGGGGAGATGCAAATTAAAACAGTGATGAGATAACACCTTATATCTACAACAATAGTTAAGAGAAAAACAATTGCTAGAGAGGGTGCCAAGAGGTTGGAACTCATGCACTGCTGGTGGGTTTATAAATAAGTTCCACTAGTATGAAAAGCAATATGTCAATACCTAAAGTCACTGGGAATAGATACACTCTATGACTTTTCTGAGCATATACCCCAAAGAAGGGACAGAACGTGAATAGATATATGTTCTCCAACGTTGACTGCAGCACGATTCACAGTAATGACAAGTTGGAAACAGCCCAAATTCTCATCAGGAAAGAATGGATAAAGAAATTCTTGTAAATACACATTATGCAATATTATTAATCCCTAAAAATCAGTGAGCAACCCATGAAACATCTCATAACATGGATGGACCTGGAGACAGTTATTTGGAATGAAGTTGGTCAATTACAAAAGAATAAGTATTGTATGAGGGCAAACACCAAGATGAAGGTGGACTTCAGCTGTTAGGTCATATAACCTTCTAATCTAGTCTCTCAAGAAACAACGATGAGAGTCTTTCTAGTGCATACGAACCATATATCACCACTTTAATATGTACAACTTAAAAATCACTTTGCAAGAGGGGATCTCAGCTCAACTGGGGTTCGTTTCTCAAGAGTGGGAGGTGGGGGGCGTGGACAGAAGACTACTTGGTTGCTGCCATACAATATTTTGCTAAGGTTACCCAAAATCAACAGACATGTCTAGAAGAGTGATAAGTTAACCTTACTGAATTCAAGTCAAGTTGGTGCTGGGGGTAGGTGTAATGTATGCCTCAGAGAAGGCAACTACACTTCTCTTGATGTAGGAACTGGGAAAAGCAACCTCCCAACAGGGAAAACAAATGTTTTATAGAACCCAAGAGAAGAATATGCCAGATACCATGTTCCTGATTGGATACTTTTGACCTCATTTCTATTCAGCCTTTGGTGTCCCAGATATTCGCTATAGATTATTGGGATTTTAGAGTCTGTCCTTTTGAGATGCACAACATTCTTTATAGGTCACACTAAAAAGATTCAGGTGGAAGCCCTGCTAAACAAATCATACTTTTCCTCAAACTGACCTGTAGCAGATTGAAGGAACTGATTGACATGCTCCATCGAACTTAGGGCAGAAATGGCCAAGTGTGAGAAGAAGCAGGTAACTAGGGTCTCAAGTTTATGAAACTGTAGTTGTTGGACTTCGGTTCAGTTCTCAAGTTTTGAGGTGCCCAATGAGTGATGACTAAGGACTACCATCTATTTATTATTTAATGCTCTACTTGTTTTCTTTTTTTTTTTTTTTTTTTGGCATCACTGCTCTCCGGTGGTGGGAGTAGGAGGCCCAGCCCCACTGCTGGAATTTGAACCTCTGTCCCAGTGGGCTGCAGTCCCGTGCACAACCACTACGCCACTGGGGCTCAGCCCTCTACTTGTTTTCTTTAGGACATGTATTTGTCTGGTAGAAGTTGTTCCTCTTCTGTGAATGAGAGTTACCATATTTATTGGACCATAAGATGTACTTTTTTCCCCCAGAGGGGGGGTAGGGGGAAACAAGGATACTTCCTGTGGTCCAACAGAGTGGTACCTCAGAACAATTGCTTGTGATCTTATGTACCTGGTTACTGCACTATTTGGTGCAGAATATTTTTTCTTGTTTTCCTGCTCTAAAAACTCGGCATGTTTTATGGTCTGAAAAATACGGTATTTAAAGTTTTACGCTATCACTAACCCCTATTGATTCTGTAAGTATTGTACAATCACTTAAGCATTTAATCTGCACAAGTCAACAACTCATGCACTGTGATCTGAAAATCCAAGCTATACATGAATACTTTCATTTTCTCAAGAGTGTTTTAAATTCTATATCACTGGCTAAATTAATGACACAATTAATAGAATTAACTTATATCCCAGGATATGATTTATAATATTCTCTATCATATGATGAAATTGAAATCTCTGAAGTGAACCTGATACATATATAAAGTATAGATATATGAATTCATTTGGGGATCACATATTATTATAGCTCCAATTTAAGAAAACTTAATTCTTCTGACATGGCCCTGCTTGATGTTTACCCTCATGAAGAGATGGCTGAAGATAGTAGTGCTATAGGGAAGAGTGGTGAAGAAACCAGATGATGCCTGGATATTATGAAGAAGGAAGCTCGGGATCCAAAAGGCTGGTCTTCAAAGAATTAGCCATCTAATTCAGGTATCAACTAAGTCCACACGGAAGAATCCCACCAGTCTAGGTGATCTGAGAATTGTACATAATAAAATCAAAGTCCAAAGAAAAGAATGGTGGGCTGAACCCCAGTGGCGTAGTGGTTGTGCGTGGGACTGTGGCCCACTGGGATGGAGGTTCAATTCCAGCAATGGCTCCACAAGAGCAGAGGCTGGGCCTCCTACTCCCACCACTAGAGGGCAGTGATGACCAAAAAAAAAAAAAAAGGAAAGAATAGCATTGGACCCTAAATTGTGAAGACCCAGTTTTCAGAAGGCTATAGATGAAGCATCTATTTTCAGGGTCCACACAGGGGTTAAATTCTGTGGTAATTCTCCTCTGACCATAGACTAGGGCTATGAAAAGCCTTGCTATCAGACAGAGAGCATTATAGAGTCAATTATGGCAAATATACTTAGATTAAAATGTAATACCTTATTATCTTGCATTATCAAATACTCTATTTGATATCCTTTTGAACCCCTTTTAAGTTGTTTCTGTTTTTAATATTTTCTGCTTCCTTTTCAATTCAGGTTTACCCATTTTGTCTAGTTATTTTATTGGTTTGCTTGCTTTCTTGCTTACTGTTTGTGTTTTATATGATTTTTTTTTGTATCTGAAGTCCAGGATAGGTAGGTCTGCAGAGATGGAAATGAAATTAGTAATTACTTAGGGGAATGGCAGGGGTAGTGGGAATGAAATGGGGAATGAACAATAATGAAAAGGAGAAAAAATGTGCGAAAGGGATTTTGATGATTATTGCAAAACTCTTCTCATATGAGTAAATAATTAATTTACATGTGTGAATTATATGCCAGTAAGATGACTTAAAAAAGAAATAAGATAGGCTGATGGATTATCTGATACATAATAATCAATACATAATAAAAATAAGTATAAAAAGGTTAATAATTGAATTCTGTTTGTGAGTAAATGGCTTTTCACCATTAAAGTCTTTTACTTTTCTGCATGTCTGAAAATATTAATAAAATATTATTAGACATTTAAGAGGGATTATTGTAGAAATCATGGGATTAACTATAAAGGACAGAAGAAAGGTTCTGCTCAAAGCAGAGAATATAAGAAGGATGCTAACTTGCGTTGTTTTGACTATGCAGAGGTTTTTGACTATGTGGGTCCTAATAAACTGTGGATAACCTTGAGAAGAAAAGGCATTCCAGAAGACTTCATTGTGCTCATTTGGGACTTGTACCTGGATCAAGAGGCAGCTGTCTGAACAGAACAAGGGAATACTGCATGGTTTAAACTCAAGGAAGAGACGCATCAAGGTTGGAGCCGTACTTGTTCAATCCATAAAGCGAGCAAATCATCAAGGAAGCTGGATCACATGGAGAAGAGTTTGCAACAGCATTGGAGCAAGGCTTATTAACAACCTGGCTTGCTGAAAGTGAGGATGAAGTGAAACACTTGCTGATCAAGGATTGGAGACTTCAGTATGGATTACAACTCAATGTAAGGAAGACCAAAATCCTCACAATGTCCAGTAACCATCGTAACAGCATAATAAATGGATAAAAGGCTGAAATTATCAAGGTCTCACAATCTATGCCCATGGAAACAGCAGTCATGAGATCAAAAAGCTTACTGTATTAGGTCAATCTGCTGCTCAAGGTCTCTGTAGAGTACTGAGGAGCACGGAATGTCACTTTGCAGACTGGGGTGCACCTGACCCAAGCCATGGTGTTCTCCATTGCATCGTATGCATGTAAAAATTGGACACTGAGGAAGGAAGGCCATAGAAGAAATGAATTCCTTTGAATGGTGGTGCTGAAGAGGAATATTGAAAGAACATGCACTGCTAAAAGGACAAAGCCATCTGTGTTGAAAGAAGTCAGGCCAGAGTGCTCCTGACCCTGGAGAAGGAGATCAGGTTTGGTAAAGCAGAGCGGCAAAAATAAAGAGGAAGACCCAGGACAAGATGAACACAGTGGCTGGACCAATGGGCTCAGGCACAGGAGCGATTGTGAGGATGGCACATGACCGTGCAGTGTTTCATTCTGTTGTGCTTGAGGTTTCTAAAGGTTCGATCCAATTCAATGACACCTAACAAAAAAACAAGAAGGTATAGTATCATAATTTATCATTAAAGCAGAAATAAGTTAAATAAAAATATAAATTGTAAGAGTGGTCTAGACACCCAAAGACACAAGTGTTTGACTTTTTAAGAATTTTATCATGATTGACATACTGGCGTCCATTAGAGGAGTATAATGGAGTGGACTACAATTGTAGAAATGAAGTCTTATTAGAACACATGGGAGTAGGAGGAGATGTAATTTCCTAATTGAAAGGTCATTTAGACAAAGGTTGTTATTTAGGGCTATCCCTTGAGGCTCTTAAATCAACTTGAAAACACACACACAACAAAGAAAAATTAAAAGTTAAAACTGTGCTACCAATCGATGCTGGATTTAAATGGAAAAGAAGTTTAAATGGCACAAGACTTATTGCTTCCAGTTAAATATTACAGATGACTCAACAAGAAAATGACTGTTAGTTAACCACACACACACACACACACACACACACACACACACAAGAAACCAACCAACAAACAAAACCCTCCATGCAGTCGATTCTGGCTCCTTGTGAACCTATATAGTGTTCGTAGACTATAACACTTTACAGCAGCACAACATGGAACAGCTGGTGGGTTTAAACTCTTGACCTTGTGGCTGGCTTCCCAATGTCCAACTCACAGCGCTACCAATGTTTCTTGGAAGTTAACTATAAAGAGAACAATAGTAACATTATTTATAGGTGCTTACATAGTACTAAAGACCCCTGACCGTGCAGTAGGTTAGACATTGAAATTCTGACCATCAAGTTAATGGTTCTACCCCATCAGTCACTTGGAACAGAAAGAAGCTGTCTGCTCTGGAAAAGAATTACAGCTTTTTAAACTCTAAGTAATTCTAGTCTGTCCTTTAGGGTTGTTATGAGTGAGAATGTACTCATTGGTGATGGATTTTACATGGTACTCACTCAACAATAACTCTGATGGATAACCAATTAGTGTCCCCGTTTTACACATGAAGAAACAAAGGTATTGTCCAGCTAAAAAACTGCTAAGTCACACAGGTAATAAGTGA
The DNA here is from genome assembly GCA_004026705.1 of Nesogale talazaci. NCBI lineage: Eukaryota > Metazoa > Chordata > Mammalia > Afrosoricida > Tenrecidae > Nesogale > Nesogale talazaci. The sequence goes on from PVJH01007722.1 coordinate 64,499, forward strand.
TGAAAATTCAGGATTCAAATCATCCTCAAGTTGCCCTCAAGTTGGTCCCAACTCATAGTGACTTATGTACAACAGAATTTGAAAACACTGCACTGAACGGCCCTGCCCCATCGTAACCATTGTTCATATGCTTAAGCTCATGGTTCCAGTCACTACCAATACATCTCCTTGAGGGCCTTTCTCTTTTTGACTCCCCTTCTACTTCACTGCGCATGATGTTCTTCTCTAGAGACTGGTCTCTCCTAATAACATTTCCAAAGTACGTCAAAAGTGAGGAGCTGACACCAAGGACTCAAATAGAAAGAAAATGTTTTGAGCGTGATTATGGCAACAATTTACAAGTTTGCTTGACACAATGGATGGATAGATGGATTGTGATAAAAGTTGTATGAGACACCAAAAAATTGATTTTTTTAAAAAAGAAGACTAAGTCTTGCCATCCTTGCCTCTAAGGACCACTCTGGTTGTACTTCTTCTAAGATAGATTGGTGTGTCCTTTAAGCAGTCCAGGTTTTTTCGATCCTCATCTCCAGCACCACAATTCAAATGCATCCATCATTCTTTGGTCTTCATTCAAGACATAATGGTCCTTGAATTCATCCTTTCTTCTTGTGCAATGAATGTGTGGGAGGGAGGGTTTGGAAGAGGTGTTCCAGAAAACAAGATCTGATAACAGGATGAGGACTTGCTTCATTATTTCAGTCAGTCTGTACACAATGAAAGTATTGCATTCTCTACGGTATTAAATAACCTTGATTCCAACCAGGCAAATGAATCATCTTATATATCAGCAATTTCTTTTCTGCCAACACTGCTACCTTTTCTTTTAGTAGGATGGCAATGCCAGATCTCTTTTACTTCTCCTCAATCCCAGGAGGAGAAGTAGATTCTAATAAGGTCTTGAAACTCCCTAAAGGTATCTTCTAGGGCACTCTAAAAGAGGTCAAAACTGCAAAGCTTTCATGAATATCAGAAGCCTTGGCTGAGTGTAAATCTTTATCTCCCTGGCTATTGCTATATTCCTTGATGTACAATACTCTATTGTTTATTCTCTGGGCAGACATTGTGAAGATTCTCTCTTTTGGAGGTCAAACATGTTAGTGATGCCCAGTATATGTCGGATAACAGTAGCTTGATACAAAAAGCAGGATGGTCTTGCCTTTCTTTTGGTAATGATATTGCATTCCAAAAACAATGTTTTATAATTTAATGACATTCTCATTTTTAATATATTCAAGTTTCTGTTTATGGTGGAATTCACACTGAAATATACAAGCACACGTGCCTTTTAAATATCTCTGGCTGTCTAATAGAATTGGTAAAATTATTTCTGCAATCTAATGTTCTGGCTAGGCTACAAAAGACAGCAATTGTTAAACAACTTAACATTAAATATTAAAGAATAAATGTAGCATTTAAAACATTAAGTTCAATTGTCTCAGGCGTCCTATAGCTCAGTCTTTGGTGAACACAAAGTTAGTATATCAGGGTAGAAAAATAATGAACCTCTAGTTTCAATTTTGAAATTTAGCACAATGTGCTGCTAAACGTTGAAAGACCCTTGAAATTTTACCTTTGGGGTTTTATCCGCAGCATGGAGCCTATTAAAGCTATTTCTGTGTGCCTTTTTCTCTTTTGTGCCTACGTCACCGATTTAAGGATTTTATTTATTTAATTAATTTTAAGAAGAAAGAAGAGGTTCTGTGGCGATCCTAGACTTTTGTCTCCTAACCACAAGTGGGAGTGTGATGGGGTGGGGTGCGTACCGAGGTGCGGCAACACCGGAGGCTCACAAGGTAGATAATTCAGCACTCCCCTCGCATCTCATTTCACCCAAGAAATTTGGAAGAATGCGAAAAAGCAGCAGCCCAGCATTTTCTAAGGGGCGTGGCTTCCCTCCAGGGGATATCCAATCGAATTCCTTCAGAGGGAGCGATCCGAAGGAGATTGATGAGGGTTGCTAGGAAACAGGAGCGTCTCCCTCCCGCCTGACCCAGAGCTGGTTCTGCAGGCGCCCTCCCCTGGGGCTCGCACGGTGCAGTTGGGCAGCGTACGGGGCACAACTGCGCACTGGCACGGGCCTCTGGGGCTCAATTCCTCCCCGTGGGCTCCTGCTCTTCCTTCATCCCCCTGCATGCCGGTCGGTTCCCCGGGAGCCAGGGAAGAGTTCTTCCAAGGGCTGGCTCCCGGTGCCTGATCTCCCTGGTGCCCAGAGCTCCAGCAGAGCTTCAAAGTTGGAGCCGCCGCCCACCTGGCCGCCCCGCGCCCGTGCGCCGCACTCCTTTGCCTGCGCTGCCCAGGCTTTCAGATAGAGCGAGGTGAAGCCGCGGGCAACACCGCCGAGGCGGTCCGCGTCACAAACCTCTCCCTGGGTCCCCTGGCTCACAGAAGACTCTGCAGATACCCCCGCCCCCCCTCCAACAGCCGCCCCTCCATTCTCGGAGGGAGGCGGAGGTGGAAGGGAGAAGAAAGGGGGGGAAAGGGCTGGGGGCGGCGGGGGGGAGGGAAATAAAGGAGATAGAGAAGGCGGAGTGAATGCCAGGAGGTTCTTGTCTCTGATGAGCGTCCCCATTCACCCAGAAGGTGTCTTCTGGCCGAGGGGAAGGAAAGTTGCTTCTGCGCCTGGGAAGTGGGTTTGCGGGTTTGCTTGTCCGGAGGAGGAGGACGAGGAGGACTCCGCTGCGACGTGCTCCCCTCCACGGAAGACCACTGGTCTCCCCCTTTCTTTCTCTCTCCCACCCCTGACTGGGCGGCCTGTGTGCCCTGCCACTAGGCAGTGGGCCAGCGCGGCAGGAGGGGGCGCGGGCCAGGGGCACAGTGACAGGAAGCGGAGCGCACAAGTTGGCCATCTAGGGGGCAACAGAAGTTCCCCCTTGGCTTGGGAAAGGACAAAGCCCGAAAGCGACCTCTTTTGTGTCGGATGAGGTGGACCCACCATGAGCCGAAGCCCGGGCGCCTGCTCAGCCGCCACCAGCGCTGCCACCGCGGCCAGCTCCAGTCCGCTCCAGGAGTTGTCAGCGCCAGGTAAGAGGCGCCCAGGAGGACGCGGTGATTCGGGGTTCGCTGGGCGGGCGCAGGCGGGAAAGTTGAGGCCCGGCATGGAGCAGTCCCCACCGTGGGACCCAGGTGGGAGGGCGGGGGCAGAGGCAACGTGGGTGAGTGAGGGTGAGTTTGGGTGTGTGCGCGCACACTGCTGTCTCTGGGAGGGAGGGAAAGAGGGAGGGACATTGGAGGGCAAAGAGCGGTGGCCAGAGGGCAAGAGCCAGAGGGTTGAGATGACACCCAGAGGAGAGGGCCCACTGGGGATCCCATCAACCAGCCCGGATCCGGGCTTGGGATTCTGTTCTGGAGGCTCTTTGGCCTTTCTGTCCAAGGCTGGCGCACACATGGTTGCATGTGGGTGTGGAGGGTGTCTGGCAACAAGGTGGGCAGCGGTCAGTGGGAATGAGTCCGCGGGGCAGCCGGATCAGCCCTGCAGAATCCCCGAGGTCTGACCTTCTGCGAGCACACTGGGAAAGGTGCCCTAACTCGCTGCCCTTTGCGACCTGGGTTGAGCGGAAAACCCCCAAAGCCAGACTGCAAGCCTATCTCTCCATCGATCCTGTTCCATTTTCTTATCTGACAATGAGATAACTCAGAGAGGACGGGAGATTCTTGATCCAGAAATAGGCTAGGTGATAAATCTAATACACTGGTGGAGTTCATTTAGATTTCCTTGTAGTTCCTTCCTTGGTTACTAGAGGTGAGTGATTTCTTGAAGTATAGCACTTTTAGATGGATGTTTTGGAGGGAAGGTGTTCTTCCTTGAGTATTTTATAGCACTATGAAAGGTTGACTCTTAGAAAGCGAAACACTTCTAATGATCTGCATTCAGCCAGTTCCCTAATAAAATATTTCTTTTGCTGTCTGAACAGCCATAAGTATATTTGGGGAACATATATAGCTACACATTAATATATTCAAAGTAGAGGTTAGAATGAGTTAAGGGCTCCAGCAGTAGTTCAATTGTGAAATTTCTTTGCTTGAATTTCTTTGTGTCACCTGTTCTGAGAACTGCTAAGTAGAGATATCTTGTGTTTCCTTGAGGGAGAAGAAATCATTCATTTTGAGACAAATAGTATACACTTACCTAAGTCTAACTCGACTTTGTTTTATTGGGTCACAGATTTTAAAGCGGCTATTTGAACTCTCAGTGCTTGCATCGGTGTACTGCGTACAGGTGTGACTGCAAACATCTGGATTGCCATTCTACCAATCTCCCAGAATAACACCATTCCTACCAAAGATGTCTAGACAATTAGTTATTAGCTAATGAGTCTATAGTTCTATGTACCTTTATTGCCCCTAAAAGGGTCACATAGAATTTGAATATATTGGGAAGCTATTGTACACCAAACTGCTAAAGTGATGTTTTCTCTTTCATAATGACAATGTCATACTTACACAGGTTTCCCTAACCTGTAGCTTTACCCTGTCCTTCCTTCCTTTGGGGTTCTGAACATCCAGCAGAATACAAAGACAGTTTCAAAAGGTATGCTCTGAGGCGATCTTGGTTTATATTCCAAGTAAATGGAATCCCAGGATGCAAAATGAGATGTGGACAGGAAAGGACCCTTTCCAAAGTATAACTATCAAAATATCTACATGATGTGGAATAAAAGTAGATACATTTTAAGAATCTGTTTTTGGTGTTGATAAAACACCCCCTTCATAAAAAATTAGGTTCTATCAGATAGATCATTGAAGGAGATGTGAGACCAAAGCATTGGAAATCACTTAACAAAAGAAATAGGCTAGACCTCAGGACTTGGGGACAGGCTGATCTCTCTGCCTATTTAAATTGAAAGGTATTTTTCATACTTCAAAACATGTGACTGAAAAGTTGAAAACTGTGGAAGAGCCACATGAACAAAAATATCAGAAATAATGAAGCTGTATTTTATGATCCATTTATTTATGTATGATGATATTTTATTAAAACTATCATTTGTACATGAAAAGAAAAGATTGTAAATCAGATGATCTACCTCACAATTATACAATATCAAAATAATTACTCCATTTTTGATTTTTTGTCACTGCAATTAAAATTGGTATAGAGAACAAATACAATTATATCATATATTTAATGATCTTTACTTTAATTTTAATCAATATTATATTAAAAGAACTGAGATCATTTTCAAATGGTCATGACCTATTTCCCTGCTTTATCGTAGATGATGAACTATTACAGTACAGCATTGAGGTTTGTTTTATTTTGCATTTTTCTTTTTTTCCTTCTGGACCTCTAGTCATGATCAGTCCAAAATGATTCATGATCATTTTCAGAGTCCTCACTACCTCCTGTCAAAATGTAGCCCATTGGCTTGGGGATGAGGTATTTCTGCTTGTTTTCTTATACTCAAGATTATTACAAGAAACCATTAAACAAAAGCAATAAAAATTAATACTTAATTTTCATTGGAAAACAAGTACAGCCTATATTGGAATATAGCCAGGTTTTCAGGATGAGACTCATTTTCCCTAGGGGAATCTCCCTGCCTACCCCCACCCCCACCCCACCTCCGCCCCCTCCCCCCCCCATGAAAAAGTACCTGTACTCAAAGTTCTCCTTTTTCATCTTGTGTTTAATATGTATTTTCCACTATTTGAGATCCTACTAACTGCATCCAATCTACATGAGGGTAACTTGTTGACATTGCTTCTGAGCAACAGTACAAACTGATGGATGACTGTCCTAGGTTAAATCCGGAAAGTCACAGCAATCAACTAGACATTAGAAACTATTCGGTCATTTTCTCTTTTCTACTTCTAATGTAGGCTTGGTCCCCACAGCATACTGTATTTTGGAGTACTCCAATCCAGTCTAATTTTAAACGATTCAAGTAATGACTTCTTTCAGGGCCTTTGGAAGACTATTTCACAGTCTAATAGTTCCCCTTATTAAGAGCTTTGTTGTGATATTCAACCAACTTCCCCCTAGTTCTAGTTTATTTTGTTATTTACTCCCTATAAAGCCCCCTCCAGACTAGTCCATTCTCTTGCTTGATTTGAAGTCTTCAACCAGCATTTGTATAAATGTATTTGTAGAGTACAAAAGCTTCATGCAGTTAGGTACAAGAACCATCAGAAAGGTATCAGCTCTAGACCCAGACATCTTTGCTAAACACTGAAGACAAATCTTTAGGCCATTTATATGAGTGTGTATGACTAAAAGTTTCTCAAAAATTACCTTAAAAATTGCCTTCTGTAATATTAATAAACTCTGTTACGGAAATGATCCCTTCAAAGTCAAACTCTAAGTAGATGCATATTTGAGACATGTTCATTGTAAATTTGAGATCAACAAAGCCCTGTCAATGCCCACACTGCAAAGGGGAACTTTGTGAGATGCTCTGAGCCCCAGACGCTGTGGTTGTACACATTCTGCTATTGAAATGAAAGCAATTTCCAAAATTGATAGAACGTACTAGGACTATAATAAAGCATGTAGTTTGGTTCTGGGCTTCTCATGGGTTCAGTTGGGTTTCACACCCCTCTGAGCATTTGCCTTTCCCTATTTCAGATATATTGAATTATCATGTATATTTTAATAAGATGTCCAGATTCCATTTATATATAAGAAATAACTGGGGATCTCTAAGAATGTGGGAGGGAGGGTTAAACTGGAATTAATTGGGATGTATAAGTCAACACACCACATTATTTATGTTAAAATCTTCAGTAGCCCCGTTATGCTGAAACAATGCTGAAAGTACCAGAAGAAATAAGTCCAAATTCTTCATTGTGCTTTATCAGGAAATAGGAGCTTAAATCATGCATACACCAATATGGCACTATACTATATTTAAATTTATATTTAGATACCATATGTGAAGGTTACTTTTAAAATAGAAAAGCCTGAAATAATCTGAAAAGACAAAAAAGGTTTACACCTTGTTCACTAAAAATGTGATTCCAAGACATCCATGCGGAAGCTTCCTTAAGATACTTATGCAAATATCTGGTAGACTCACCATCCCACTCAATTGTTCCGCTAAATCCCAGGCATTGAGTTGCAAGTTATCCTAGACAGCAGAGGAGTAAATGATATGTCAGAAAATCAGTTCCTAGTGTCCATTTGGCAAGTCTAGAAAGAAGAGAACTCAGAGCAAGGTGAGTAAGCAGCTAAGAACACAATGTGCTACTGCCATCGTTGCTACTTCCTGAGCATTGGATGATATATAGAATGAGACATGTGGACTAAGTTAAGAAAACAGGAAGGAGAAATTGAAAATAAAAACTAAAAATATCCTTGTAGGGAACAAAATTAGATGGTATGGAATAAATAATCTTTAAACAAGCATCCTCCTCCCAATGCCCCACGTTGTTTTTATAGCTCCATTCATCACATAGTGGTGAGTACCCTCCAAATGATTTTCCTTAGAAACAATGGAGAAATCAATTTTCTTGGTAAAGGAAAAGTAGGCCATTAATATATGTACTTCTCCCTGAAATAGAGAGAGCATTCCGAGTCTGCTTCCTCAGAGTGCGTAGTCTTTCTTTATCAAATACATGATCTTTTTATGAAACAGAAAAAAATTTTGCAATATACATACAGAACAGGAGAGAGAAATAACCGTGCTAACACTCAAATATAATCTTTATGAGCACAGACTAAAATACTGTGTTTGAGAAATAAGCCATACATGTATGAGAAGATATCTCCACATGATATTTTCATCTCGAATTCTTTGTCAGAATTTATATCTGACAGAATTTATTTACATACATACACACGCACACACCATTTGTCGAAATTAAATTGGAAGAATATAGATAACCATCAAGTGGTTAGATTTTAGTAAACATAAGACACAGAGTTGGGAGGAAAAGATCAATCTATCTGTGCAGCTTGGAGTGGGGAGAAATTGAGAGGACACAACCTTAGGAAATTCCCCTAAAAGTTGACTACAAGTGAAAGAGAGCTAACAGAGGAACAATAAGCAACTAAGAATTTATTAAAATTTATGATGACCCAAACAAGGTTCACCATGTTCAAAATTATCAATTAAGTGGCAAGTGTATATATATATACACATATATACACAAATACAGATATATATATACATGCATATATATGTTTATCGGAAATGAAACATTGACATTGCCTGGTCCAGTGCCATATTTGCAACTGTTGCTATGTTGGAGCCATTTTTGCATTCACTGTGTCAATTTATCTGGTTGACCCTCTTGCTCTTCTCCACAAATTCTCTACTAAGCATCATATTTCTATTACATATATATATATATATATGGGAGTTTCAAGAGGTTCATGGGAAAATCACACTCTCTTTGAATATCATTGTAGCATGAGCTTTTTTTGAATGCCCTTGAACATTCTGATATGTGTATGTGAAGACACTCTGCTGCTTGCTGTGAGATGACAAAATTAATGAGATAACAACAGATGCAAAATTTTCATCAGTCGCCACTCTAAGCAGTCATGGTATAGTCCAAGAATCAAATGAGGAAAGTACTCTTATCTCTGTGTTAAAAGAAGGAAATAAAGATCAAGGGAAATAAAATCATATATTTTCCCAAGTTCAGATAGCTAATAGAATAAGGCTAGAATTCAACGCTTATTTCTTACTTCAATACCTTCCCATGTTTTATAGAAAAACAGGACACCTGGCATCAGAGCGATACCAAGAAGACACTTTGTTTTTCTGGTGGGCGGGAGGAGGGAACATTTTTTTACTGATGGAATTAGGTGAAATGTGAAGATATTTAAATTGGACCTCATATCTTCTGAGCTCCCACTGGAAGGTGTACGGAATGATGTCTGAGGAAACAAAATCTAAAGCAGAGTTTCCCCCTACATAAAAAATGTAGCCTCTGAAGAATAAAGAATGCAAATGGGAAAAGTAGACTTAGAAATTGGCTATTTTTAACCAGAACAAAGGTATAACAATTGAGAAGTGAAAACGTCTACAAAGATGATAGATTTATTTGTGTGCTAAGCAATAAACACCAGGTGTGAAAATGTGTGTGTGTGGAGGGGGAGGGGGGTGGTAATGTTTTCTGGAATCTAATTTGGGTGAACATCACAACTTGCAAAACTAGATGCAACATCAAGAATATAGTCTCTCAGATCGCCGGTCATGGCATACTTAACAGTTCTACTTAGAATGGCTCTCATGGCGCTGCTTTTCTCTTCTTTTAGTACCCCACTGTTTTTCCTCAGGAGAACAAGCCGGGGAGAATGTTCTGTAGACTAGTGGACTTCTCAAAATTATTTACTCAAAGTAAGCATAACGATCTTTGAGTTGAAACACTCAGCCATTTCTTAATTGAACATTAATTTGTAATACACATGGCAGCACGAAGCAGGAGCAACACAAAAATTGCTCATTTTTAAAAACACCCAGAAGTGAAGTGATCTGCTGCTGACTCCAAAGTCACAGGCAGGAGGGGTGCTCTGGGAAAAGCCACCTCTCTCCACTCTGGTCTGGATGCATTCCCAACCGGCAGAAGACCTGCTGTCTTGAGTGTGTGAATTTATCCCTTTTTTCACACAAAGAGTCGAGACATGACCATTCAAATGGTGTGCTGTATCTGTGATGTGCGCTGGCATACTTCATGGACATAAAAAAGAGAAGAACGGATAGCGCAGATCTGTGCCTCCATCTGGTGAAGCCTGTGTCTTTTAATTGTCAATGATACATAGCAGATAGATTATTAGTAGTATTTTGTATTTTGCTTAACAGTTGCCATGCACCATGTGTTGGTGAACACAACATAATGGAAACTGCTTCCAGAAAATATGTCAAGATGCATGCCAATTTAGAAGCTTGCACTATAAGGTCAGAAACAGGAGGAATTTGTGTCTGCCTCAAAGGGAAAATGAGACATGGAGAATACGATGAATTTTGAGACACTTTATCTCCCTTTTAAGACCCATTATACGTTGATGCACTTTTCCAAGTGATCTCTGTCAAGTCCAAGTTTATGGATGGTCAGCCCAAAGCAGACTTTGATTGGAAAGGGAACCAAAACTTGGGACTTGGATCTGTAATGCATCTATCTGTCCTATACACTTTGTGCAAGGTCTTCCCATTTTAAAAAAAGATGCTTTTGAGGAATGGCACTTGCCATTCTTCTTGCCTCCAAAAAAAAAAAAGCTTCTCCCCTCAAATAAAGTTTCTTCTTGGCTTGATGCCATAAATTCTCTAAAGTTTAACTAAGATACTTTATTCAGGAAGGTAAAATGCTCATATATTTTCAGGTCCATGTAAGGAACTCTCCAACACCACTCTGAATTTACAGGTCCATTTTTCAGGAAAGTTATCTTCCCACAGTTTGGTGCAGTAGACGGGCAAGTGTGCCTACTCCACAATTTTGCTTAAGACTACAATTCCCTGAATACTCATGCTGCAATAGTTAGAAAAGGAATAGGCTGTCCTTGTGGTTATTGCACAAATAAAGTATTACAGGTTTGCTCTCTCTCTTCTCTCTCTCTCTCTCTCTCTCTCTCTCTCTCTCTCTCTCTCTCTCTCTCTGACTGGATTCTAAATCTGTGTTTGCTGCTTCATGCTGTAGGTAGGGACTCTGGCAGCTTATCTGTATTTTCAACTGGAAAATGTTTGAATACTTGAAATAGGAATGGACGAGAGGTTGATGGACAGAATGTAGCCATGACCAGGTTCTGTCCCCCTTTATTCCACTCCATCCCCCTCCTACCAAACATTCTTGATCTCTTAATCCCAGTCTCTCAAAGAGTGCATGCAGAATCACCTGCATCAGCACCCCTTTGAAGTCTGTCTCACTGCTCCTCCACTAACTGTAAAAAAGTTATTTTGGAATGGAATTCAGACATTGACGTATTAAAATATGGAGATGAAGACTTTCAGATTATTCTCAAACACGTACAACTTTAAGAGCAAAGAAATACAAAATCATGTTCATATATGGAAAAAATCCAGTCACTCATTTGCACAGAATTAGTCTCCACCCCAAATATACTCTAATTTGTTGTCTAACCAGTTGTCTTAAAATATTTTTATTACAAAATTAGTTACAAATAAGTAAGTAAATTCCATTCATAAAGCAAGTTCCTGTGGGCTTTGTGAAATTACTCATTTTCTGGAAGCCTCGTATATATTTGTGCAAAGAAATTTTTCCTCTTCGACTTATAATGCATTCTAGTAAGACAGATAACCATATGGAATATGCATTTTAAAGGATTCTCTCTAGGCAATTTGCTTATTTCATGTTATCATATGCCTTATAATTGTGATATTAAGAGATTAGAGAATTCTGGTGATGGAAGAATATCATTAGTGAAAGCATTGCTATTTCTAAGAATAGAATAGGGTGGTTATTCCTGACTTGGAGAATTGTGCACTTAAAGCTCAAACTGCCTTTATAGCAACTTGTCTGCTAGGCGGAATGTGGGAAAAACCTTGTTTTTTTCGCAATTCTCCGCTCTGCCCTCCGGATCTGCAGAGCGGAAGAGAAAACCACCCTCATTTGGCAACTTCTTAGACATTCTCCACTCCGCTTCGACTCCCTTCGAGTGAATGGTTGCTTAGCTGAAGCTGGCAATCCCCACAAACACTGCCAAAGACATTTTCTGAAGCAGCGTCCCAAGGCACATGGGAAAAATGCTGCAGAGAGAGTGAGGGTCAGACAAAGGGTTAGGGGGTGGCTACACAGGCCTTCAGATTTACTTCCCAGGAAGTCAGTATAGCCCCTTGGCCTTCACTTGACTTTTCACACTTAACTATCAACAAATAGAAAAGCAGTAAAATAATTTTAAGAAATACATAAAAGTAGGCCATAGCTACTCCCACAAAACAGTGAAAAACATTTAGAGTTTTAAAATTTAGTCTGTTTCAGAGGAATGCCCATAAATGGAAAGCTTACACCGTGTCTGCAACAGATTTCTTATCTACCAGGGAAGCTATGTGAGAAATCGCCAGGAGCTCTGCGAGAGAAAGATGGGGAATTCTGCAGGAGTAAACTGTTATAATCTCCAAACCCCAGAAAGGCATCCCAAGGAGTGTGCATGGACTGGATGGCATGGAGTTTGGTTTTGGCGTTGTGTTGCTTCAGTCTGATGATGAAGCTATCTTTGCACCCTCCCACTGGCACAAGTCTAATGCTAAAATGTCCTCGCCACCCTAATGGACCCATTACTTTTATCGTCCATAGTTTAACAAAGAGACTGATTCCCTGAGAAAGCATGTCAAGTTTTGAAATTACTTGGGGCATTTCCCTGTACTGGGTCCTCTAGAGAATTCTCCAGAAGACATGCCCAACCATGTCTTCTTCTCTCCCCACCGACTGACTGCCAAAACCTTTTCGCAAGTTCACGTTGACTGTCTCTCCATTTTCTTTAGCAGCTTATCTCCAGCCTGCCCCTCTTCGACCATTCCTTTATTCATCAGCTATTTAATGTGTGATTACCCAGTTTCCAAATGGGCCTTGGCTGATGCAGTGAATTAAGACTTTGTTGCTAACTGACAAATCATCCACTCCAACCCACCTGCAGCTCTGAGAGGAGGGGTCCTCTGCTTTCAAGAAGATTGCATAGCCTTACAAACTCTAAGAAGCAAGACTCCCCTTTGTCCTAGAAGGTCACTAGGAGTCAGAATCGACTTGATAACTGTCCTTCACCACTGCCCCGCTTTGAACTTCTCTTTTTTTTCTAGCTCTGGAATTCTTGGGTGATACAAATGGTTAAGCACCTAACTATTAACCAAAGGTTGGCAGTTCAAAACCACCAGTAGCACTTTGGAGGAAAGGCCTGATGATCTACTTCCAACAGGCCGTAGTCCGTGAAGCACAGTCCTACTGCGCCACACATGGAAGCGCCTGGATTGACATCAACTCAGGGGCAAAAGCTTGTGCTCCATCTTCCTATGCCTCCAGATATCGTTCTTCCCAAACGGAACTCACTGCTGTTAACATTCCAGCTGATGGCAACCCGATAGGACTGGGGGGAGCTGTCCCTGCAGGTTTTCAAGGCAACACTCTTTAAAGTAGAAGACCTTGTCTTTCTCCCTCGGATCGACTGGTGCATTTGAACTGTGAATCTTGCCAGTAGCGGGCCAATGGGTAACCACTCCAGCACCAAGGCCCTTAGATCTCATCCTGCCTATATAATAACAGTGAATGACTAGCAGTCACCTTGAAATCGAGAGTCAGAATAAACAAATAAGAGATGATACTGGGTAAGGGGAGGGAATGTAGCAATTGCATGAAGAAAAAAAGGAAAGTTAGATAAGGCACATCTCTATCAGGTTTTTCTTGATGAATGACTAACTTTGTCATTCCACTTCATGGTTCCAATCAATCAGTGGAAATTCACCCATTTTTTTTAAAAAATGGAATTTGAGCTGGTGATTTAGTGGATTATATGTTGGACTGCAAGCGACAAAATCAGCAGTTTGAAAGCACTAGTCATGTGGGAGACGATGCATCTTTCTATTTCAGAAAAGAGATACAATCTAGGAAACACAGCAGGGAAATGCAATTCTGATATACAGGATTGCTGTGACTCCGAACCAGCTCAGGGGCAGTGAGTTTGAATTTGAGATGCAATAGAACAATAAAACTCTTGGTTACTTTATATGACACATATCCCCCATTCAAAAATGAGTATGGCTACATGCACCCATTAAAATTTTGAATTATATTTTTTTCCTCTGGGTGCCAGCAGGAGCTAAGTTCAGCTTAGAAGCTCAGAAAGGAAACTCAAATGTCTTACTAACGCAAACCATCACTCCTCCAAAGAAGAAGGTGGAGGGTAAGGATAAAAAGGGAAGTGATGAAAACAAGAGGCTTGGGGTGATACTGTTTGTGGATTCCTAGTCTCATACTCTATGATGCCTTGAGCTTTAAAGTTGACTCCCTCTTTCTTAGTGTGTGTGTGTGTGTGTGTGTGTGTGTGTGTGTGTATATGTTTTCCAAAAATCCCATTCCTTTGTTGGAATGTTTTTGTTTTGGGGCATCACTGCTCTCTGGTGGTCGTGGGAGCTACACAGCGCTGCTCCCGAGAGCCACCGCTGGATTTGAACCGCCAAGCCCGAGCCCGCAGTCCCACACTCAACCTCTTATGCTATGGGGGCTCACCCCTGTTGGAGTTTTTTAACCCCAGATTCCCTGGCACCTCATCACCTCCCGCTCTTTCAGAAAGCAATGCCACAGACTCTCACTTTGGGAGTCCCATTGTCTCTGGAGCCCTTTCTGATAATTCCCTCTCACTCATCCTTCACCTTTGGGCGATAGGAAGCATGCACACTGCCCTTATAGCAAGACCTCTTCCCAGTTCTTCTTCGAAAGCATCTATGCGACTGGCTTTGCTCTCATCCCCTATATTTTCCAAACTGCTGTACCTCACCATTTGCAGATAGCATATAATTTGATGCACATAACCGTTTCTGGGTAATCTCTCTCTCGTGGTTCATCGGCCTTTACATCATAGACATCCTTTTGTTTTGTACTCTCACCTACTATAATTATAAGACATAATAAAATTCAGTGCATTCAAATGCTTAGATGACTGCCACTTCCTACCTAATAAAGTGTCTCTGAACCAGCAGGTACTACTAAACACATAGTGAATACATGACTGTAACAAGATAGCATCATCCTTAAAAATCATAACATTTTATATCTCTCCCAACATGTGATGGCCTGTGGGTGAAGCATTGGTCTGCTAATGACAAAGCTGGTGGTTCAGAGCTGTAGCCGCTCTGGAGTTGAAAGATGAGACTGTCTGTCTCCATAAAGATTTACAAGTGCAGAAACCCTATCAAGGGTTGATAAAAGTTGAAATTGGCTTTAAAGCAGTAAATCTATATAGCAGATGATCTATATTCACTGATAGAAACTAATGCCCATGACATAAGATGAACTTGAATACCTGTCTGTCTTTCTGACTAGATTCTCTTCAAAAGACTGTGTCTGTCATTTTGACCAGGGTCTACAACACTATTCAGAACATGTATTGCCCCATGCCATCAACTCAGCTCTGATGATAGAGACCCTACGCACAGCGAAGGAAACACAGCCCACCCCCGCCATCTTCACAGTTGTTGTTTTGCTTGTTCCCACCCTATCAATAGAAAACACAGCATGGTTTGCATGTATTAGATAAATAAAGGAATTGCATGTTAAAGTTCATATTGACTCAGGCACTTTCCTTGATGAAATATTAACTTTCATTTCCTCCCTTTCTATATTATACTTTAAAAATTGAGAATTACTGTGAGCATTTCACATTTTCATTCATAAATGATCTCATTTTCCAAAAGGCATTTTGAAGCTCAAAATAACTCCATTAAAATCTGGCATGAAAAGTGACATCAATTCAATTAAATAAATCCTTATTGATGTCTCTTACTTTCAAGGCACTGAGGAGGATACAGAACATAATAAGCACTGTGCCCACACGAAGAATTTATAGTCTTATAAGAAAAATGAGATGCATGTGTGCATGTAACTACAGTAACAGAAAAATATAGGAGTGAAACTGTGAGTGCATGGCAATGCTTCTTGCCATAACTAGAGAGTGTTGTAGGAAACGTAGCTTCTGCATTGGGCCCTGGAGAGTGTGTATGATTCCAGGAAGTAGAGAGGTATTCTCGCTCTAAGTCAAGGCAGGGAGCATGTGGGATTTGCTTGGGAAACAGCACATGGTGACCTGGTTTAATTTCACGTGGGGTAAGGGGTGGGGGGAGGGTGGCAGGGTTGGCTTGGAAGTAAAGCTGAAAGAGCGAATGGAATAATTCCTCACATTTTTCCAGGAGACAAGGGACTCTCTGACTTGAGGACTCTGAAAAGACAATGTGAAGATAAATATGAGGAAATAAAGGTTTGGGCAGCAGGGAGATGAGCTGGCAGGTTATGGCAACAGTCCAGATGAGAGGCAATGATGGTCTAAACTAGGGCAGTGGCAGTGGGAATAGAACACACGGAGTGGAGCTTACAGATAAAGATGAACAGTGCCGAGTAGGTAGGAATTAGCTGTTGGATGAAAAAAAACCAGCAGCCAAAACAATTAAGCTAATCAGTTTCCTTCTTCTCTGTGCTATATCAAATCCCTTGTTTAATAAAGAAAAAAGAGACTTTTGTGTTTCTCTTTAAAGAGTCATTTTTCCGGAGTTTAATTCACTGGAAAAAGTCACAATCCTATATTACATGAAAATCCTACTTAGAAATGAAATGCACATTTTATTTTATTTTTTTATTTTAGGCATCACTGCTTCAGGTGGTGGGAGTAGGAAGCCCAGCCTTTGCTCCTGGGAGCCAGAATCGAACCTCCATCCCAGTGGGCCGCAGTCCCGCGCACAACCACTATGCCACCGGGGCTCAGCCTGAAATGCACATTTTAAAAACATTGTGTTCATTTGATAGTTTATCTGTACAGTAGGTTAAGGCATCGTCATTATGGGAACTCTTCAAGAACCTTCCACTGACTTCCTTGACTCTTCTCCCAATTTATCTCTCCACCATGCTATTGTCCAAATTATCTGAGTAAAATACAAATCTGTACATGCTACTCTCTATAAGATTCTCCAAAGATTTTTTTCCATTGCTCATGAAATCATTAAAATATGTTTGCTGGACCTACTGAGTTACATCATTTTTTTTACAGTTTTTTGGATCATCTTTTTACCCTCATAACTCTTGTGCTGGTGGCTGGAATCTTGAATTTAGTCAATCAGAAAAGTCTGTCCACTTTTCCCTCACCCTCTCTCCCAAATCTTTCCAGGGCTTTTTGCCTCCTCAGAACACTTGCTCACGCTCAACAACTCCCTCAGACTCTATATAAAAATTTTACCATTCCACCTAAAGCCTTTCTCAAAATTTTCTCTGCTATGTACTCCCTAAGATCCCTATACTTCTCTTCACTACATATTTTGACAATTTATTAGCCCTCATATAGACAAATATCTATAAATGCTAAAATGGCAATAGGGCATGCATGCTTCTTCATAGCAATGCCACTATGATCCATCAGAGTGAATAGCACACAATAGAGCATCAATAAATATTTATTGAACAAATTAAACCACTCTGGAATTCATTTTCTTCATCTTTAAAATTAGGGTATTCATCTCTATGATTCCTTTAATTATATGACGCTATGAGCGAACTTAGTCAAAAAATAAGGTGAAATTTAGCTTCCCAAATCAAAACTAATACTTTGTTATACCAAAAAAATAAAATAAAACAAGACAAAATCTGAATCCTTTTGGCAAATTTATGTTTTAAAAGCCTAAGTAGCAAAATAATCAACACTAACACTGGCATGTTTTTTCCTTATCCCTCAAGTTGTCCTCACACTACCAGTTGACTTACCTTAGTTAGAAAATTAATCAGACAAATATTGAAAAAAAAAAGTCTGCTTACACAGAGTTTCCCTTCCTTTGCATTCCTAAAAGTAAAAACACATTTCATATATTTTCATTGAAGAAAACTCCCTCATTTGATAATAGGAATTTTTACCAGAACCAGTTAGTAACACCCAAAGTCCTTTCAATGAAAACTCTTTACAACAGATCTCAAAATGAAGTCTCTATGACTCACAGGCATATTCCAGACAGTAATTTAGGAGAATGAAAATATATCATGAATACTAATAATCTATGTTGAGCAGGTAGTATATAACAGGCACTATTTTACATGTTTTGTCTATATTAAGTCATTTAATGCACACTTAAGTCTTACAAAGTAGGGATAACGAGCATACACAAAGTGCCCTGGTAACTTTGTGGGTTGAATGACTTGCTGTGAGCTGAGAGATTGGAGCCACACAGTCGTTGGGCAGGATGAAGACAAGGCTATCTGCTTTTGTGAGATGGACCCCTTCAGAAAACCCTATGAGACAGTTCCGTCCAAGCCTATCCTGTGAGTTGAAGTCAAATCAATAGCGGTATTTTGTCTTTTTGTTTGTTTGTTTTGGGAACTCTTCTCCTAATTTTACAGGTAAGAAAACTGAGGCCCAAGGACTTGGTGACATAGTGGAGCACTCTGTAGCTAGAGTCTGAGGCGGCACTTTGTCTCTGGAGCTCACGGATTTAACCAATCTTGCAACATAGTGAACTCACTTGTGAACTCACTTAAAGCTAGAGAAAGTCACTTAACATGCATGCACACTCACACACACACACACACACAACTTTGGATATCTTATCACTTTGGTTTAAAAAATGAAAATGACTTAAAGTCTAGTGACATTGAGCGCTCTTTGGAAAGTAGTAATCAACAGTGTAGTAATTGCTAATATTGTTTACTCAACAGAACCTATTTTACGTCTTTTTCCCCTAAAGCTTTTAGCTCTAATAAGTTAAGGATAAATTGTAGCTAAAGAAATCATATTCTAACATCTCATTTCTTTTTTTCTTTTTTTTTTGGGGGGGGGGGCAATCACTGCTCTCTGGTGGTGGGAGTAGGAGGCCCAGCCCCACTGCTGGAACTGAACCTCCGTCCTAGTGGGCCGCAGTCCGGCGCACAACCACTACGCCACCAGGGCTCAGCCCCACCTCATTTCTTGTAACCAATTTGTTCTTTTGATCTCCAGAATTGTCCCCGGTTTGAATAAGCAATGTAGATGTCTTTAAGTTTTATAATTAAAGAAGAAACAGAGATCACTTGAGGGACACTAAAAACTGCTTAAGCTTTTCTTATTTCCTGAAATAGAAGAAGAAAAAGAGCCTCAAATTCCCTGTGTACAAACCATACACTGGTGGAACAGCCAGACTCTTCCTTTCCCTGTCCATCCAGCTAGGAGAACAGGTATATTTACATGTTTCTCATCCTCGAATTGATTTATTAAGCTGGGTTTACAAGTTAAAAAGGAAGAGGTCCTGAGAAGATAATTATAGGAATACAAATCAGGAGAGACAACTTTGAAAGAATAGTAATTTTGCTTCTTGAAACTGACCTTAAGTCCCAAGGCAGAGAACAGAATGGCTTAATGCAACCTTTTCTCTCTATTCAGAAGTGATCGTGAATTAATTGTGCAGTTTAATTGAAGTTTGCTTTTCCTCGTATCCTAGGCGAAGATCTCAGACAGACGGGGAATTTTTACTTGTTTGTAATGTAAACTCAATATCTTGAGATCATTCTTAACAACACATGGGCTCACTGGAAAGTCCTAATTCCCAAAACAAACAAAGGTGAAAAGCGTGAACCAAATAATCTGTCACCAAAAAGAGAAAACAATAGAAAAATTTTAGAATCTTTATTTGGATGATTTATTTTTAAAAGAATCCCTAAAACAAATCCTCAGTGGCAGCAGAAGTCTGACCGCAAAATCTAAGATGCTCACTAATGAAGATGTGTCAGACTCCCGTCTTGTAAGACCTTGTAAGGTTTCATTAGTTGTTTTGATTGTAAAAGCACTTAGTAAAAATAGTGACTCTTTTATCCACTTGTGATATCCACTTATTTTTGCAAAAAAAAAAATAGTATCAAAGTATTGTGTCATAGACACATATTTTTCTCTCTAATCACAAAAAGACAAGGTTTTATAACTTTACATAAAGACTTTTGTGTGCAGGGACTGTTTTTACTTGTTATTGTATACACTTGTGTGTCTGTGAAGTTCTAACAAAGAGAGGTTTGGGACATTAAAGCATTCCAATCCTGAATAATTCAAATTGGATATTTCCATACAGGTACATACTATTTCTTAGCTACTTTATAGTACTGATTCTGTAAGCGTCCTTCATTTAAACATGCAATTTTTTATTTGTTCCTTCCATCGATGTTAATTGAGCACTAGAAAGAAGCCTACTGGGAGCTACTGATTCGGCCACTAACTTCAAAGTCAGCAGTTCAACTCCATCAACTTGCTCTGTGGGAGAAAGTTGAGGCTGTCTGTTTTCTTAAAGACTTACAGCCTTGAAAACCTATCCTGTAGGGTCATGGTGAATCAGAAGTGACTCTGGCTGTTGGTTTGATTTGGTCTACTGAGCTCAGTTTTAAGCGAGGCACTGGAAAGAGTGTAATAAACCCACTGCTGCCTTCAAGGTCATTTTGACTCTTAACAACCCTGTGTGGGGCTTCAGACACTGCAAATCTTTACAGGAATAGACAGTCTTATGTTTCTCTCAGGGTATATAATAACAAGTAAAAATAGTCCCTGCACACAAAAGTCTTTATGTAAAGTTATAAAACCTTGTCTTTTTGTGATTAGAGAGAAAAATATGTGTCTATGACACAATGCTTTGATACTATTTTTTTTTTGCAAATCTCATAAGTGCTCTATTTATTAATTTTTTTCTTGTGAGTGTTCTTAATCCATCTTGCTGGACATCTACTGCCCCATTCTTTTATGAAACTTTATGACCTTCTCCAAAGACTTCTCGCCTCAGATTCATGCAGAGTATGTGACACAAAGTCGCACCATCTTTGCCTCAAAAGACTTTTCTGACTTTACTTCTTCCAAGACAGATTCATTTGTTCTTTTTTTTTATTATTCATTTGTTCTTTTGGTAGTCTATTGTAATTGTAATATTCCTCACCAACACCATAATTGATTCTTTGGTCTTGCCTATTCACTGTTCAACTTTCACATGCATATGAGGCCATTGAAAATACCATAGCTTAGTTCAGGCACACCTTATTCTTCCAAGTAACATCCTTGTGTTTCAATACTTTAAAGAGTTCTTGTGCAGCATCAATAGATACTATTTCAGGCAGAAATGACTCAAGTGAATTTGGAAATGCCTCTGGGGGACCTCCAATCTCCAAACTTTCTGTGCATTAACTGTTTACATCGCCCCAAAACTCCCTTAGAAACTAGATTTATTTAATACTTTTAGAAAGGAAAGGAGGATCCATTAAAACACACTGCTATAGTGACTGCTGAAGGAATGCTATGGGGTTAAATACCTTGGTTAATTTAATATAGTAAAGCGGGGGGGGAGGTTAAAATAATAGCACTAGCGCTCCAGTTTATACATGCACAGGTTAATTCCAAACAACATATATTTGAGTGGGACTCTGTGATCAATGACAGGCTCAGGACAAATTCTCTCCACAATACATTTGTCTAAATCCAGTTAGGGCGTCATTAGAAAGAGTACAATAAGAGCTGACTTCCAGGGAGATCTGCTAAGGCCAGCTTAATTCAAAGCCAAGAGATCCATTCAAAAGGCTAGGGTGATTGTTTGGAAGGATTCTAAAGAGGCCATCTTAATAGGTGATCATATGATGATTAAAGAGCTTTAGAAGGAAGAAGTTTTAAGAAAACTAAAAACTGCCTTGATGAGGAAAAAGTCCAGAGAGGTTTCCCCAAGGAATTTCCCCACCCCCCATCTTGTCAATGCATTTGCTCCTACTTTGAGAGTAGCACGAACTGTCTGATAAGAATTTTACTAGCAAATTTTAGTCCTGGTTTTGCCCCTTCAGACTTTGTGTTGTTCCTCAAACGTAAGGAAAATGTGAAGGAGCATGCTTTGACCTCCAGAGAGAGGGAGGGCAGAACTGCGACATGGAGGTGGGATGAATCTAAGAGCATAGACTTCAGGGAAGGGTCAGAGAGTTGGAAACACTGCTTTCAGATGTAATGAACCTGGATGGAGGATATGGTGAGAAAAAAATTGCTTCATAATCTGACATTTATGTTTAATAAAGGCTTCTATTCTTTTGTAGCAAAACTTTTGACTTATTTCACTCTTTTGATCTTATTCTGTTGGTACATGTGGGTGGTTCAAGCAGCCAGGGTGTTCAGGTGCTAACCAAGGAGTCAGAAATTCAAGTCCACCTGGAGTCACTTCAAAGGAAGTGCCAGGCCATCTGATTCTGAAGAATCAGCCAGTGTAACTCATGCAGAACTCAGTTTGACCTGCACACGGCTGGTCACAGTGGGCCCATGTGAACTTCACACCAACTGGAAAGGTGTTCTTCCAAGCTATGCTTCTAAGCATCTTTTGTATGAGGAAGACCCCACAATAGGTGCTGGAGATCTGCACGTTTGGCTTCCAGTACTCTATAATCCTGCTGTTCTAATAGAGACCATATCAAACTGACCATAGACTCATAATGTTTAAAAATCCAAGAGGAACTCAGTGTAATGTAGATTCACAGAATCTTGTTCTTGGTTTTTTGAGAATCGTATTTTCTATTGTCATTTTCCTGAGCCAAGAAAGAGCTTGGTTCAATTATGGGGTCAAAATATTCTTCAACAATGGAAAGAGAAATAGAATTAAATAACACTGAAAATTATAAATATGATGAACCCAAATTATTCAGAATGGAAAGTATCTTCATTGACAATATTGTTCTGCAATTAATAGAAAGATACTTTTTCAGTGACTTATCAAATACCATTAATAAAATTCAGCCAAGGTTGGAAGCTACCATCAGTTAGTAAATTGATTTGCTATCTACTGCAACTTCTCAATAAAGCTTAATAGGCACTTTTCTTTCCCAACTTAATGTCTCTAAAATTGAGATGCAATTCGATTTATGTGTACATTTTATGTAATAGTATATATTTTTCTAAATAGCTATTCCTGTGTTGATGGCTAATCTTATAATCAATGGAATTATATTAAGGAAATATTTTAGCTACAGATGACAGTAACTGTCTATCTTAGAAATTGTATGTCCCCCAAAATAATTGCAACTATCTTAGTGAAATTTGATTTTCATATGCTTTATATTTTACTACAAATACAATGATAAGATTTTCTTTTTACATACTTTTAGAACTCTAGCCAATTCAAATGCCACCTTATTACTGAGGGCCAGAAATATATCCAATATCTTCATGATTCTCTCTTGAATGTAAGACCTATGTTTTATAATCTCTGTAAGTTTCTTCTGTGAGTCCTAGTCATTGCTTTACCCTATGATACAGAATAATGTCCCTAAAATTAATAATGCTCATTGAGTGAATAAATAAAATATAAAATAACAGAGACATAGCAATCGTGGATACAAGGAATCTTCGACACATTTAGGTTTTATGGGCTGCTGATGTTGATGGACAGGGAATATTGCCACAGTTCATTGACAAAATTTGAATGTTTTTTTTCTCTCATGCTTGCACCAGCTAGAGGAACCTAACAAAATGCTAACTATAAAACATCCTTTTAATATTCTACTCCATCTAATGTTCATGCATTTCAAAAAACTCTTGGTATATCAATTTGGGGCTTAAACAGTCCTCTCACATATCTAAAATGTTTACTTTTTTATGATATGGTCTGTTAGAAAATGTCTCCTTAGTAATTAAGCTAACTCTTATTCATTTTTATTTTAAATTGACTCTTATTTTAAAAGGGAATTTAAAATCATGACCTTCATAACAAAGGCAAACATTTTCTTCTCTTTGGTACAAATGTCTTCTGTTAAATGTGTGTGCACTTATTAATGTGTGCTATAAACCTCCTCATAGCTCACAGCCACTGCAGAACTGTGTACAAAATAGTATTTACCTTTGTTGCCTTGAACTCTTACAGATCTCCCTCTTTCTCCCCTTGCCTTTATCATATTTTGGCAGCCTCTCTTTTTGGTATGTTGCCTTCCCCTTCACCCAACTTCACCGTTGTCTGCCCTCTAGCCTCTGACTTCACATCCCTTCTCTTCCCACTCCAGGTAACCATCAATGAATGCTTATTTTAAAGTGAAAGCCTCTTCTAAACTTTTGACCATAGCAATCTCATACAATAGCTATACTTTTGGGGTAGATTAATTCCACTCAAAATAATATCCTATAGATCAGTTCATGTTATATAGTGTTTTATAAATCCATATTTATTCTTTAATGTTGTGGAATACTCCATTATGTGTATATACCAAAGTTTATTTATACATTCTTCCATTGAGGGGCACTTAGCTTGACTAAGTCTTTCTGCTACTATGAATAGTGTTGTGATGAACAGGGATGTGCCTACATCGACCTGTGCCATGACTCTTATATATACCAACTAGGAGAATTGTTGGATCACGAGATATTTCTACTTCAATCATTTGGAATAAGCACCACTTTCCACAGATGTTGCACCATTTAAAGACCCAGTAGTAGTGTACGAGGGTCTCAGGCTCTCCACACTCTTGCCAATATTCAGTGTTTTCTATTTGTTCTAGTGTTTTCTATTTGTTCTTTGGAATTTTCTATTACTGTTGGGATGAGGTGATATCTCACTTTTGCCTTAATTTGCATCTCTCTAATGGCAAATGATTGCAAGCATATTGTCATATACTTATTGGCCACTTGAATGTCTTCTCCATGTCTTCTGCCAAGTTTTAATTGAATTATTTAACTTTTTCTTATTGAAGTTTTGAAGTGTTCTGTAAATTTTGAAGACAGGACTCATCTGATTTGTCATTGCCAATTTTCCCCCTGTCTGTGAATTCTCTTTAAACTCTTTTGGTGAAATACTTAATGCACACAAGTGTCTAATTTTAGGGGTCACAGTCACCTAGCTCATCTTCTGCATGTATTCAGTTGTGTTTAGTAGTCCATTTGTGGCATAAATTGGGGCCCTTATGTTTGTCCTTATTTTTTCATTAATGATTTTCATACTTTTAGATTGATTCGATGGCAGTGAACAAGAGGAAGATTTTATATTTAGGTTTTTGACCCATCCTGGAGTGAGATAAGGATCTCATATCATGACTGTGCAAATGACACCAGTTTTCCCAGCACCATCAGTTAAAGAAGTTATCTCATCCCCTTTTAATGTATCCCCACTCTTTGGCAAACGTCAACTATCTATATGTGAGTGCATTCATTTTTGAGCTTTTTATTTTCTCTCATCTTATGTATCTGTCATGCCAGTACTAGACTGCCCTTTCTCCTATGGCTGTGTAGCAGGTTTAGAGGTCAGGAAGTGAGAGACCTCCTACTTTATTCTTCTTCAGTAGTTATTTGCTTATTAGTATCTATTTCCTTTCCATATAAAGGTGATGATTAGTTACCTCATCTCTTTAGAGATCGATGCTGGGAAACTAGATCAAGATTGCATAATATCTACATATCACTTTGGATGCGATTGATAATTTTACAATGCTAAATGTATCTGTTCATGAGTGTGATAGACTCACATTTACACAGGTCTGTCTTGGTTTCTTCTACTACTGTCTTGTAGAGCTTTTCTTTTGTATATGTCTTCTGTTTTCCAATAAGGTTTATTATTAATTTATATTTCATCTTTTAAGTGACCATTGTAAATGGCTATATTTTCCTGATTTCCATTACAAAGTACTTGGCTAGTGTACCAAAATTTGGCTGCCTTTCATATGTTGATCTTGTACTCTGCAACTTTGCTGTGTCTCTAAATTGGTTCTAATAATTTCCTAGATAAGTCTTTGGAATTCTTTTTTTTCCCGCATCACTGCCCTGGTGAGAGCAGGAAGCCCAGTCTTGCTCCAGGAGAGTGGCTGCTGAATTTGAACTACCAACCCTATGGGCTGCGGTCCCGCACACAACAACTGTGCCACCGGGGCTCAGCTTTGGAATTCTTTATGTATAGGATCATATCATCTGAAAATAAAGCTTACTTCTTCTTTGACCATACACTTGCCTTTCGTTTCTCTTCATTGCTTTAGTCACTCTAAGACTTCCATTAGGCATCGTGGTGGTGTAGTGGGTCAGGTGTTGGGGTGCTAATTGAAAAATGAGGCGTTCAGGTGCTTCAAGGGAGAAAGATGAGGCTTTCTGTTCCGTTCAGGATTTACAATCTCAGCACCTCAATGGGGCAGTGCTACTTAACCTATGAGACCATGCTGAGTGGGAATTCACTCAATGACAGTGAAGATTTCCAGCACAATATTAGATATCTAAAATTCCCCCAGTTCCCTGCTCCTGAGTTAATTCAGACTCGTAACAACCCTGTGAAGCAGAGTAACTGACCCCTCAGTTTCTGAGACTGTAAATCTTTTGGGCATCAAAAGTCTCATCTACTTTTTTCCTGTGGAGCCACTGGTGGTATATTTATATATATAAATCATTTTATTGGCGACTCGTAAATCGCTGATCGCAATACGTACATACATACATCTACTGTGTCAAGCACCTTCGCATGCCTGCTGCTGTCATTTTCCAAATCGCTGCTTTTCCACTTGAGCCTTTGATATCAGCTTTTCATCTTTCCCCCTTCCTCCTTGCCCCCCCCCCAG